>JABUQX010099787.1:47500-50903 GCA_015478945.1 Trachelipus rathkii
ATATATATATATATATATATAATATATATAATATATATATATATATATATATTAATTATATATATATTATATATATATATAATATTATATATATTATAATATATATATATATATTATATATATATATATATATATATATATATATTTACTAATATATATATTAATATATATATATTTATATATATATAATAAAGCTTTTCATTTTGACATCTCACGATTAAAGTGCTAATTTTTCTCTTTTTTCTTTTTTACCCTCTTTGTTATATTTAGTGGTTTTTACTTTAATTTGTGTTCGAGTGCAGTGAAGGTGGAAGTAACTCATAAAAATAATTTTGATATAATTACTATATAATATATATTATATATAATAATATATATATATATATATATATATATATTAAATATATATATTAATATATATATATATATATATATATATATAAAATAATATAATATATTATATATTATATATATATCATATATTATATTATATACTATATATATATATTAGTAGGTGTCGGAGGAATGTAACAAACTACAAGAGTGTATACCTAAGTCATTTAGAAGAAAAAAAAAGTATATCAAACACTAGTCGGATCGGAAAAGGTTAGCGAGTGCGGCTTAATGACGAACACATCATTAGAATGCAAAAAATGTGCGACTTCCGTTGCAAATTGTAAGGAGTTAGACCTTGAAAACGATCGCTACGCAGTGTTTCGTCGTAGTAATTGTCATTTGTAGGTGAACACAGGTGTAAAGAGTAGACTGTGAATACGGTTGCTAAAGAGTGTTAGTCATTGTTACTGTCATCTGTAGGTGAACATTGTGGTTAGTTTACACATGCCTTTCACGTTTACGAATGTAGAATATGCAGATATACATTACATTTACGGCTTTTGTAATGGTAACGCAAGAGCTTCCGTGCTGGAATATCGTCGACGTTTCCCACAACGGTATCCACTACCAAATCGACAGGTATTTATCGATACACACAGACGACTTCGAGAAAGTGGATCGTTTCAACTACATTCAGAAAGGGTGCCTGTTCGACTAGAACACGTAGATGATATCCTTCAGACGGTACAACGCAGTCCCAGACTTAGCACCCGCAGAATTTCTGCGCGTCTTCGAATCCCTCGCACTACTGTGTGGAGAACATTGCACGCTGACGGTTTATATCCGTACCATGTACAAAGAATTCAACATCTTCAACAGGACGACTACGGCCAACGACAACAATTTTCCCGATGGATTCTTGCTGATCCCGAACATCCGAGATGCATTTTATTTACCGATGAGTCGACCTTTAAACGTGACGGTATTAATAATAGTAGAAATAATCATGTATGAGCATTTAATAATCCTTCATGTTACGGTTGAAAGACAACTATTCAACACAGATTTTCTTGTATGAACGTGTGGTATTTGTTGGTATCTTTTAGAAAATCAGCATATTGATCCGCATGTGTTTAATGTCAATCTTACGTGAGAAGTGTACCGGGAATTTTCTAGAAAAACGAACTTACCAATACTTTTTTGGAGGATGTTCCTTTGGCAATTCGAGCTACGATGTATATCTGCAACATGACGGGGGTCCTGCACATTCACACCTCATAGTGTGTTAATATTCTTGATCGGAACATATCCAAACCCGATAGAATAGGCCGAGGGATGACACATATAATTCTGAGAACAGCCCAATCACACTGACCTAGCCCACTGAAATTATTAACCATTATGGGAAATTTCAATGAAAGGTTGTCTATGCAGTGATGCGTTGATAATCGCAAACAAATTAATACCAGAGATATTAATGCTGCAGATGAAATTTGGCTGAATCCTCAAATACTGGAGAATGCTTCAGACTCCTTAGCGCATCGGCTAAAATGTTGCTACTCAAGCCGCCGGTGTTATTCTCTAAAATGTGCTGTATCTTACTTCATGTATTACTCATTGCTTACTGTAATTGCTTGTGAAATATTTAAGGTGGTTCTTTCAGATTTTGCCCTCAGGATTTTGTCTCATCTTGCCTTCATCAACGTCGTACCTAGCTTGACCGTTCTCCCAGAATCAGAACCTAATGTGATATAAACCGTTTCCTAAGCTTTAACAGTGCCTCCTCTACAACTTTGTAACCGAAGGTGCACAATTTGCATCGCTTTATTGTTATCGCAATACGGCTATAGACTCGCTAACGCTTTGCCGATTCCGACGCGGATGTTGATATATAGAGCGTTTTTTTTCTTGCAATGGTGATTTAACGTAAACAAACCCTGAACGTTTGGCGACAATTCTTTACTGAGCAGACGGACACTAAATGATTATATGATATACTATTACTATAATATATATTATAATTTTAGTATAATATATCTTATATTATATATATATATATATTTACTGTATATATGATATAGCTATATATAAGGTAAGTATATAATTAAGTATATACTATATATATATTATATATATATAATAGTACTATAGTATATATTGGAGGTTGGAGTTTTATCTAGCCTAGGGGCAACGAATTAAAAAACTCGACTGCGAACAGTTGGTGGCGCTGGTTTGGTATAATAGCCGCGGCCCTTAAAGTTCGATTTCCTGTTGTCGCCCGCGCAGTGTTAGCCCCTCGTTTAATAGGGGATATAAGACGTTAAAGAGGTGTTTTGTATATATTACATAGTATTATTAGCATATATAGTATATATATTCATAGTTATAGTAGATTATTGTCTTTTATCCTGCCTTTGTCTTCTCAACTCAGATGTGGAGTAAGGGTAAGGGTTGGGTGTAACATGCACAAGGAAAATGGGACAGTTAAGTAGAAGAGGCCTGACGTAAGTCAAAAAGTCAAAAGGCAAGCTCCTCCCCCTTACCTTCCCCTCCATACCTTTAAATGCAGAGCTTCGTGCACAGTTTAAAAAAAATTCATCTAGTTGTTAGCGACAATCCTCCTAACAGCCGCTTGCACCGTGTTGTCAGCGTCAATGTGGGGTTCATACCCTAGGCCAGCCCCACAACTATACCGCCTCACAAAACCCCACCATTCACTCCTATTATGCAACCTTTTTTTCGCCACTGCTAACTCACATTTTTCTCGTCTCAATCGTACTTGTTAATGGTCTCGCCAGCCCCGATTGCGATTCTTCTAGCACACTCACCACTATACCAATCCTCTTAACCAACGCGATTACTCATTCTATAGCCCTTAAACATATTGACATGAAACCATGCGTCAAATACAGCTTCGCCTTATTCCTTTCACTTAAGAGCGTTTTCTGTTTCACATAGCCACACATAATTTTCAAATGATGTTCATGTCCTATGTTTAATCAAAATTCGTTCTCACAGCACCTTATCTAGCACATGCAGAGCGCTAAGATTAATTGTCCATCTCACC
>JABUQX010099788.1:0-2500 GCA_015478945.1 Trachelipus rathkii
GCCCCCTGATTCCAGGAAATGTATCAATTTAGTAGCTCATCGTTGTATTAACTATGTCGTCGCCTAATCTGGGAGCATATATAATAAATATATATATATTTAATATATATTATATATAATATATTATAATTTAAAGTATATATAGTATATATTATAATAATATTTATATAATAATATAGATATAGAGTATATATATATATATATAAATAGTATTATATATATATATTGTTTATATATAATCAATTAGTAATGGGATTTGATATCGAATATCGATATTATCGAATTATCGATATTTTTCTGGGCGATAATATCGAAGCAAAATATGATATTTTTAAAGATATCAGATTTTATTCATTTTATCCGATATTTTTTTAGATATCGGGCATCCTAAATTATATAGATAATATATAATTCTTCATTACGTGTGATAGCAAGTAAGTGTTTATAGTATAATAATTATAATTATATCTATTCATATATATATATATATATATAAGTAGTATAGTTTGAGTATATATATAGTTATATATCTATATATATATATATTAATATATTATTATATATATATATATAATATATATAAATAGATATATATATATATATATCTATATTATATATATTATATTATTACAGTAGTTATAATATATATATATCTATATATATATATATATAGATATATACTAATATATATAATATATATATATATAGTATATATTATATATATATAGATATATTATTATTTGATAATACTTCTTGCACAAAAATGGCAACATACGATTTGATTTTCCCTTGGTGTGAATGGATATATTTTTCAAGATAATATTCATCGGATGGGGATGTTATTTCTATTAATTCTGGTCTGTAAATCAAAATTTGAGAAGTTAATTTATTTGAAATCGTTATGACTTTAAATGGGGGAAATTTTAAACTATTGTGAGGTGTCCATCATATATTCTACGGGATTAGTGTGGCGTAAGCACAACTAGCTCCAACCCGCTCAGAGTGGGTGACCACGCTCTTATGATAATATATATTATATATATTAATATATATTATATTATATAATACTTTAATTTAATATATATATTATTTAATATATATTTATTACTAACTATTTATAATAATATATATATATATATATTACCTACATATAAATATATGTGTATATTCTGTTTAATATATTATAATACACTACTTATATTACACTACCATATACATACACTAGATATATATTATCTAAATATAATATATATTACTATATACTAATATATATAAATATATATATATACTTATATATATACTATACTATACTATATAATATTTATACTATACTATATTATAATATATATATTATGATAACTACTATATATTATATATTATATATACTGATATATTATTATAATAATATATATTTATACTATATAATAAAGTATAATATATATATACTATATATATATAGTCATATCTATATTATATATATATATAGTATATATACTTAGTATATTATATTTATATTTATATATAATATTATATATATATAGTAATATATGATATGTATATAAAATATAGTATATATATATATATAATATATCGTGCTTTCACAATAAAAACTTGATAGCCGTAATGTAATTAAAAACGATAAAAAGAACGGGTGTATGAGATTTATTGAATTAAAATTATTCATTAAAATTTTAAACGTTGGGGAATGGGCACTTTATTTATATTTAAGACGGAATGGGACAATTAACAAAATCACATATATTATAACTAATGAAATTAAATGTTTACTAATGACATCTTTTTTAAGTTAGAAAAAGTCTAAGCAAACTAGACGAGAAGCTAGTTTTAGAGTTGCGCGCAGTGGGCGAAACGTTTCGTCTTGTAAAAATTCTTTAAGTTCTATTCAACTTTTCAAAATTTTAATGATAATTTTAAATTCAATAATGATTTCAAGGATCCTTCCCTTTATCGTTTTTATTAATATACATTGCTATCAAAAATCTCGGACCGAACCATAATTACCTGTTATATATATATGTATGTGAGTAGGTAGGATGTAAATTATATTTTTGGTTCGTTGTGTTGCACTTGTATTAATATAATATTATATATATAATATATATAATATTATATATACATATATAAATATACTATATATATATATATTAGTATTACTATACCTGATATATATATATATTCGTATATATATGTACATTATAATATGTATATTTATGATATGAACAAATAAGTACATATATAATGCAAGAATATAATATATAATATATTATATATATATTATAATAATAATATAATATATATTATATATAATATATATAATATGATATATATATTATATATATATTATAATATAATTATATTTAGTTATATCTAAAGAGCGTGTCCACTCATTGACGTTTGAGTGTGCTTACGCACAACTAATCCCGTAGATAATGATGGACACCTCCAATAGTTTAAATTTCCACATTAAAGTCATAAGTTT
>JABUQX010099788.1:5000-42500 GCA_015478945.1 Trachelipus rathkii
TGCGTCTGCCTTCTAACGTTTATATACGTAAATGGGTCCTCCAGTCAATTTTACCCACTATAGGTGACTGCTAGATTCAAAAAAACATATTAAACAAGCAATCTCCCGGGGTTCAGTTCCACCCTCTTCAACAATTTCGGATTCGATAATAGCAAATCTTTTATAGATGATGACATTACATCGAGCCCACCATTTTTAATTATAAATCCAATCAAAAAACATGTTTGAGACAAAAGCACTCCTGGTAAAAAATTACGAACATCGAACCACGTTCTAGGGATATATATATATATATATATGAATAAAAATATATAGTATAATATGTTATTATATATATATATATATAATATATATTATAATTATATTATCCCTATTACTATATAGTATAGTATATATATATATATATATATATATATATTTATATATATATTAATATAATATATATTATATTAGTATATATAATATATATATATATATATATTATATTATGATTATCTATTATCATTATATATTAATATACTTATATGAGTATATATTATTATCATAATATTATATTATAATATATATATAATCATATAAATTATTATAATATATTATAGCTAATAAGCTATAATATTATATGATATGTATACTATATATTATACCAATTATATTACTACTATAATAATATATATGATATATACTTTCGTATATATATGGCGTACTATCATACGTATACTATACATTATATAGTCTATATATAATATCTTTATATATATTCATACTATATACTATATCTATCATGTAATATAATTAGTACTATATATATATATATTTTGTTAAAGACAAAACATTAAATGGAAGGTAAAGAGATATAACGCCCTTCTCCTGGGATTGATACCAGCAGCCATGTGCGACTGAGGACCAATTATACCGGGGGTTACGCTGAGCTACCTCCACGCCAAAAAACGTTGATTCAAGAACAGTTATTAAAGCAACCGAGCTCCCCTTATAACTACATCACCAGTGTCCAGCCTGTCCTATCCCTCGTTCTTTATATTTAGATTGTTAAATATTATCATAAATAATAGTTAAACTATAAATCCAATAAGAACACTATAATAGGAAGATATAAACAAGATATACTGCCTTCTCTGGATTTGAACCACCGCATGTTGCGACTGAGGACAAAATATCCCCGGTGCGTTACGACTGAGCTATCTCCAGCCCAAAAAACTTGGATTCATGAACAATATATATAAAGCAACCGAGCTCCTTCAAGGCATCACACCAGGTTCCAGCCTGTCAATCTCTCGTTCTTTATATGGAATGTTCAATATTGCATAATAATCGCAATTATATAAGATGTTAAAAGAACATATATATTATAGGAACGTAAAGAATTAACTGCCTTCTCTGTGATTGAACCACCGCCATGTTGCGACTGAGACCAATATACCCGTGCGTTACGATTGAGCCATATCGTCCAAGCCAAAAAACTTGGATTCAAGAAAAGTTATAAAGCAACCGAGCTCCTGTCAAGGCGAATCACCAGGTGTCCAGCCTGTTCACTATCCCTCGTTCTTTATAATTGTAGATGTTAAATATTGCATAATAATCCGCCAATTATATAAGATGTTACAAGTTCAACAGAAGCATATAATAGAGGTACAAGAAAAACTGCCTTCTTCCGGATTGAACCACCGCCAGTGGCGAACGATGAGGACTTAATATTACCCGGTGGCGTTTATGACTAGAGCTATTCCTCCAGCCAAAAAACTTGGATTCAAGAACAGTGATAAAGCAACCGAGCTCCTTCAAGGCGACATCACCAGTGTCCAGCCTGTCCTATCCTCGCTTCTTTTATATTATTGTAGATGGTACCATATGTCTACATAAGCCTATTAAAGATTTAAAGAAAGAACATGTATAATAGGAAGGTATAAGATTAACTGCCTTCCTCCGGATTGAACCAGCCGCCATGTTGCATGAGGACAATATAACCCGGTGCCTATACGACTGAGCTTATCCTCCAGCCTGAAAAACTTGATTCACACAGTTTATAAAAGCACCGAGCTCCCCTTCAAGGCTACATCACCAGGTGCCAGCCTGTCCTGTCCCTCGTTCTCTTTTATATTGTGAGATGTTAAATATTGTCCATAATAATCAGCAATCATATAAGATGTTTAAAGAAAGAACTATCATAGTGAAGGTAAAGATTTAACTGCCTTCTCCGGGATTGAACCAACCGCCATGTTGCGACCTCCAGTGACAACTATACCCGGTGCGTTTATGACAGGCTCTATAGGACAGGCTGGACATCTCTTGATGATTGTCGTCCTTGAAACTCGGGCTTTTATAACTGTTCTTGTAATCCAAGTTTTTTGGCTGGAGCATAGGCTTCAGTCTAACGCACCGGGTTATATTGTCCCAGTCGCAACTAATTGGCGGTGTTTCCAATTCCGGAGAAGGCAGTTAATCTTTACCTTCCCATAATTATATGTTCTTTTCTTATAACATCTTATAATAATTTGCGAGTATTTATGCAATATGTTACATTCAACCAATATCGGATCACGAGGGGAGTTAGGAACAGTGCTGGACACTGGTGATGTCGAGCCCTTGAAGGCGGGGCTCCGTTCGCCTCTTCCTATAACTGTTCTGAATCTAAATGTTTTCTTTGGCCCATGGAGGACTAGCTCAGTCGTAACGCACCGGGTCTATTTCCTTTCTGAAGTTGCGCCAACATCGCGGTGGTTTCAATCCCGAGAGGCACGTTAATTTCTCTTACCCTCTTTATTCTCTCTCTCTCTCTCTCTCTTATCATGTCTTTCATTTCTCTTAACATCTTTACTACTTGTCGCATCTTCATTCACGCAATCTTTTCATTTCTCTCTCATACTATAATACTAGATCTACGTACGGTCTGCATTCTTAGCGGACAGGCTGGACTACCCTTGTGATATGTCGCCTTGTCATAGCGTGCATGTCCCTCGTTTGCTTGCTCTCAAACTGTTCTATTGCGAATCAAAGTCGTGCGTCTCCTGCTAGCTAGGATAGCTCCGTCATCTGTAACGCCATCCTCTCGGGCTTATCTATTCTGTTCTCTCCTACGTTGCTACTATATCCCTAGCTTCTGCTTCACTACTCTTCCTCCGTACGATCATGCCATGTTCATTCTTTCTAACTCCTTTCTCTCTCATATATGTTCTTTCTCTCTCTATCACATCTTATCTAATTCGATTATTATGCAATATTCATCATCCATTCTTCACTCACTACTCTTAATACAGACAATCTCCTTCTACGGTTAGTACTCTACTCACAGGCTGGTGCTATACTACTTCCTTCGTGACTCTCGTCTGCTGGAAGTCGTCAGCTCGTGATGCCCCTTATAACTGTTCTTAGAATCCAAGTTATCGGTGACTTTTTATAGGTAAGTATAAGCTCTCACATTATCGTAATACGCTACCGTGTTAATTATTGTCAACACAGTTACTCAACAATTGACTCACAATTATTAGTGATTCAATCACCGAGAAAGGGCAGTTTAATTACTCACTTTATCACTCTCTATGAGTAATGTATATATTATCTTCTGTAACATTCGATTTAAATCTAGATAGTGCAAATATTTAACACTAACTCAAATAATATAAAGTATACGATGAATATGTAGTATATAAAGTCTAGTAGAATAACCTTTGTGTGATGTATGTCTGACTTATATATATAATATCGCCTTGTGAGGTGAGCTCGTAGTATTAGTACTTTATATAATAGTTCTATGTATAAGTTCTACAAATGATTTTTTTGCTTATGAAGTTTGGAATTTGGGTATTAACGTCACATAGTAGTATATATAATATTGTTACTACTTTAGTCAGGGTCAATCACACAATGCACTACTAATATCTACTATATATATATCCGGAAGTAAATGACAGTTAATATTCTGTACCTTCCTTATAATAGGTTACCTTATTCGTATATATATAGCTGTATAATTAGAAGTGCGTAATGATTAGGCCATAATAATTTAAACATATATATTAAAAATCTAAACAATATATTATATACTAGATGTAAATTTTTTTATTCATTAATATATTGCTCGAGTAATGTATCTGTTGATAATTCTTTATTTAATATTAACCAAACAAACATTAATAACCTATTTATTGATATGATTAGGAATATAAATCAATTATGTTTTTCTAAAATTAAATTCTAAATATCTCGATAGGATTACCCATTTCCTGAAAATACTTTTACCAACAATTTAGAAATTTTTTATCAGTAAGACAATTAGCCTTATATAATGATTCATGAGTGATACCTTCAAAAATTAATTAATCTAAACATAACTATGGTATCCCCTAATATATATGTAGGTGAGTGCAAAGAATATTATTATAGTCGATTGGTACATGAATAATTAAAAAAATTATATGCCTATGACAGTTATGCTCAGAAAACAATTCTATTATGCCAAAATTACAGAGACCAAAATCGTAGAGGAACTATATGGGAGATAGAGAGACAAAATCACCCCAGCCCCCCAGAAATTTTAATATTTTTCACTTTATTTGCGCAAATAAAGTATTTTAAATATTTGGTTTGTGTGGACACTCCGACCCCTATATTATAGCAATGGACGTGCGAAGGATGACGTGGGAACCTTCTCAAAGTGAACACGTATAAAACACTTATTTTATACTCTATACCTATCTAAAAACAGTCACTGATTTCGAGCGTACCGATATATGGATCTTTTTATCTGCACCAGTTGATGCTGCTCAGCAGGCAAAACGCTTGTTGTATACAAAACATTTATCTAAATAAAAAAATGTTTATATCTTCGCTTACAAATTATATTATCATGCTCTCGAACCAACATAGCTCTCTCTCTGACCTACCAACTAGATGAAAATAGTATGAAAGTAGTTACCACAAATTTTTTCATTAGGTGTTGATTATAGCTAACAATTGGTAAACATACTCCCCCTCTCAATTACTCTATTATATGTATTATGATAAATATTCAATAGTTTATTATATTTTAGAGAAATAAAAATATTTTCAGCTTTACTTTTTAATATATCACACTGTTAGTAAGATTATAGATATACCTAGTCCTGGCTATATTAGTCTTATCTAAATTAGCAGATTTTAAGTAGTTTTACTAAAGCCTTTTAAAGTGTGATAAAAAAATAGACCCCTAGTTTTCCGTAATCTTAGTTATAATATAGTTGCATTATCTTAAGAGTATTATACCCAAGGTTTTTTTTCTAAACTTAGATATAAGAAAATGGCTGTAAACTTTTTTTCCTATACTAGAGGCTATATTTTTTGTTATTATGTATTATAATTATATTATACTTATTTTTTATTATTTATAGAAATCTATTATGTTGCTTCTCTTTTAAAAATTGTCAAACCACTACTGCCTTACCTTACTTATTATTAATTTACTATAAATATACTATAAATAATTACCATGTCCCTGGATTATGAAAAATAAACAATATAATTTTGACCATTCTACCTTACAATTTTTTAATATGGTATAATACGATATCGGTTTTATTATTTTATTTTTTAGGTTAAAAATAGCTTTACTTTTAGCTCTATTAATTTACCCTAATTATTCTGACTTAGATCATGGATAAACCAAACCCTAAAGTTGTGTAGTTCTTTAATATAAAAATATATAATATATTTAACATATATATTTAGTGCATGAAAATATTATAGTATATATATAATAATTAACCAGAAGCTATGGATAATGATGTTCATGTTTACAATATTGATTAACTTCAGTTTCATATTCTCAGTAGCTATTAAATTATACTATATATAATAACTAATTACATATATATATACATAGTAAAAATAGTATTATATTAATATATGATAGATTTATTATATATATATAAATATATTATATATGGATTATATTATATATATATACTAATATATATATATATATTAGTATATAGATTTAATATTATTAATAAATAATAATTACTATATAAATAATTATATATATATATATATAATATTATATATTATATATAGTATATAATCTCATTAAAATAATGTTCGTCAATTAAAACATAATTAGTACAAATAAATTATATTTTAATATATATTTCATCATTACATATCTGAGAATAATATTAGATATTATAGGTCTAGGAATATTTTTTATTAATTTCAATATCACTATGAAATCTTCAGAGTATTTCATTGTCAAGCAAGACTATAAACTTATTACAATAATTCTATAACAGTAGATATTAGACCTTGCCCTAGATGTAGACAAGCAATAAAGCGTGATCGAGCTTATGTACACCTTTATTAGTATTATAACAAAAAATAAGCGAGGTTTACCAGCTAGTAATTAAATAGAAAAGAGTCTTGGTTATAAGGATACTAATAAAATTACATATATTTGAACTGTAACTTAATTTGAACAGAAATTATACTATTGGACTTTATTACACATGTCCCGTCAATAGGGTAAAGAGAACTGTAACTCCCGAGACATAAGATACTATAATAAATATGATGAAATGCAGGTAACAGATCCCGTCAAAATATACAGTGAGGAACATCTTAGGTACCCGAGTATGATATACTCCGTTAATACTATAATGTATAGTTAATCAATAACAAACTCACCTGTGGCCTAGGATTAAAAAATATTGACACTCTAAGTAAGATTAGATCGTATATCGAATATTAGGAGATCGGATTAATGTAATATGCAGAAAATCTACAAAGAATTAATGGTATTGATCTTTAAAAATATTACAAACTCATGTAAGAAACTCAGAAGAACATTGAATTTACTCCGTTGTAATGGAGAACTAGAAAAAAAAATAATGTATATTAACTTTCATTTGATTTGATTTCAATTGAAAAGAAACCTCTTCCTATGATCATTTTTGCATTGCAATTGTAACTTGGCAAGATCGAAATATTGAAATTCATGAGCCTATAATGAAACAAAAACGTTCATAATTAGAATAACTCATAAACTTTTAATTTAAGTCACAATGTCAATTGTATATTATACTTAATATACTTAAACAATACTTAAATTGATGTTTAATCGTATACCACAGCAATACCGATTTTATATTAAAGAAACGAAAAAAATTAGTAGCACTTATGCATAACAGAGTTCTAGCGAGTTTTATCCTTATAAAATTATCATATAGAATTTCAAGATAATTTACTCGCACACGCCAGGTATTTTTATTCAAAATATGTTATATCAATGAGAGTAGACTACCGTTTATTCTAACTCTGTCCTTATCGACAGTTATTGAATATCGATATTATTTTTATTAAGAATCAAGATTCTCTGACACCGCATGTTTAACATTAGGCCTGTCATATCACGAGTGTGAGGCTTATAAGCAATCACTTAGTTAAGAGTTGTTTTCCCTTTCTCATATATAATATAATTATGGATATTAGTGATTTACTATTGTGATTTATGATATATAAATGAGTATATAAATTAATAGTTCTGTGAACTTATAGCATTCTAAATATGGGGTAAATAGTGGAGTGCACACACTCACTTGCAAATTCTCATCAGCTGGTGAAATTATACTAATAAACAAAATAACTCTAGATAAGTAATAGACTCTCAGTGAAGAGTTTGATCGTGTGATATATGATATAGTATAATAGAATTTATATACAGTGTGAATAGTAAATTCTAATGTGACAAATATTTCTATAATAGAGTGACACACCTGATAAGATTGGAAATAGTGGAAAAAACTTTCATTTATATATTAATTTGTAAATAGTGGTGAATACTTTATATTGTTTAGACATCAAATCAATATTAATATTAAAATGACATACTATGTTCATATCGGAAAGGATCGATAGTGCATAGGTTAGTGATCAAATTATGAAGTAAACAATGAAGTTAGAATAATGTTTTACTTACCCGTAAGACTCATTATTAAAATAGTTAATAAACCGCTAAGTAGATACTTTGTATTGATTATTGTATAATATTGATAAGATTGATAGTATGTATAGTGTAATAATGATATTTATGGATAAATAAATGTAAATAATAATTAGTATTTTTATGAATATTTTTAGTTAATATTAATTTAATTAAATATATGTAATTATATTGTGACATTATTTATTTAAATAAATGTTAATCTTCGATATACTTAATATTTATATAATAAAAATGAAACTAATCAGATAAATAAGCTCTACATATTAGTGTTAGAAATTTTACTTCGAATAATAAATAATTAATCACAAACTGTCCTTATAATATTTATTTGACGCAACCAAGCAGCCATATCGGGAATAATAATAATAATTGAGATAATCAGAGTAAATGAGGAGCTGATATCTCTACCTTGACTTTCACTCCCTGATATTTTATCATAAGTCTTAAATAGTAAGTAATTAACAACAGAAAGAAGTAATTAGAAGCAACTACAAATCACATAGTGATAAGTTGAAATGGATAGATATAATAAATGCAATCAATGTAGATAAAATAATTAAATAATTATTAAAAATAAAATAACTATTATAAAAATAAAAATATTATGTGAGATATGAACATAATGTGAATAATTATAATGATGATATATAAATTAATAATATATAATATATAATATAATATTATAATAATTAATATTATATAAATTAGTAATATAATAATACTCAAGAATAATTCAAATAATAATATAATTAATTATAATAATAATTAATAATGATGATAATTTAATAATATAAATTAAAAAAACAGGTATTATATTTGACCGTTGATAGATTATAGATATAGATATCAATAAATCTTACTTTCAATATATTTATTATGTTTAATTAATAATATATTATATAACTGAATAATAATAATTATATATTAATATAATTTGTTAGGAATGTAGTCAGAACTTTCTCAATAATTAAATAGTATTGAGATAAGTAATAGAGTAGACAATATTCACCTTAAAATAAATTATTATGTATCATTTATTATACTATACTTAATATCTACAGCTTTCACAACAGAAATACACGTGAAGTAAATCAAGATAGGATAAAACGTACATAACATAAGGTAGAGGAATCGTAATATCAATGTAGTATATCTACTATAAATAATACTAAGAACGCTCTACGTAGATGGCTTTCTGTTCGGGTGAGAATGTTACTACTACACGCTATCTATACACATACCAATAGGAATACTTAACTTATAACTATATTATTACAGTAAGGCTTAGCCCAATATAGATATTAACAGCCATCATCCCAATATATATTTATTACAAGCCCATATTATTACGTTTATAGAATTTGACCCTCTCCATAGAAAATATTATATGGGTATACACGTGATCAATACTATGTAAGGATAATTTTTATTATATATTTCTTAATAATAATATAATAATATAAGTTATGTAAAAACCCTTATTTAGATTATATAATATATATGATATATATTATATAATATTAATATTAATATATATTTTAATTAAGATATTATATTATATAAATAATTTATATATTATATATATATATGAAATATATATATATATAATTAATATATTATATATACTCATATAATTAATTTATAATAAATATAGTCAATATATTACTCACATAACTCTTAAATCATATATCAGGAGAGTATATATAATACTATATATTATATATATATTATATCATATTATATATATAATATATATTATGTAATAAATATATATATATAATAATATATATAATATTAAAGATATATTACTAATTATTATATATTAATAATTATATTCATATAAATATATTATAATATTATAGTTTAATAATATATTATATATATATATAATACCTATATATATATATTTTATATAATATTATTATAATATAATATATATATGTATTAATATAATAATATAATAGTATATTAGTATATATATATATATATAGTATATTGATAATTATAACTTAATATATATATAATTAATAATATAATTATATTAATTTCCATTATATTTTCTATAATATGAAATTGCAATGCTCTATGATTTTATTTATATGATATAATTTATTATATTTATCTTAACTATATATATTATATATTATCAATAGTATTGAGTGATCTAAAGGCTAGAGCGATCATAGTAACTCTATAGAAGAACGTGGGTCATGCTCCCATACAATTAGTTAAAAACAAATTATCATATTACGATATTAATCAGCGGAAAATTCTAAGGAGTGTAGTTTAACTCTCTTTCTCTCTATTTATTTTTATTATTTTTATTTTTTTTCTGTGTTTGTCTGTTTTATTAGATGGAAAATTTTCTTACGAAATTGTTCTTTTATATTTAAAGATTATCCATTTCCCAGGGCTTAGCTCGTATGCCACAGTACGGGAGATACTGAGGAGGGTGTAAAGACGATAATACCCCCCCAGGTCGATATCTAAGACAAATTTGGAAGTGCGAGATTAGATAGACCACTAAACTCAAATGGGCCGATTCCCATATAGTCTCGGTCTATTGATATTACCTATGGATTAAGTTCTTTATGTAGTTAGGATAAGAAAACAAAAACAGAAACTCCAAATAACACAATGTATTAACAACTATAAAGCTTTCACTTTTATACCTGATATAAAAAGATTTAAAAAAATATTTTAAAATATATAAAAATCTACTTTATTACTCTTCCTTTTTAAAATATTTTTAGATACATTCTTCTTAAAAGTATAATAATTTATCTTATGATCAAGATTAGTTTCTTCACGATGAATTTACCAATTCTCTATACAGAATACGTTAATTGAATATTAATATAATATAAAAAAAATAAATATTTAGAACTAATAAAGAAAAATCACATAATATAATAAACATTTTCGAAAAGAAATAAAAATATTATCTTTGATAAGATTATATAATACTACTTTATGAGAGCTAATGTAGTTAAGTAGGTGGACATTCAAACTGTATATATTCTGTTATATTATATCACAGTACGTTCTAGGTGCGGAGAGAGCACAAGCAGAACATTCATTCAGCACTTTAATTATGATCAAAAATATGCTGCGAATCCTACTAGAGTAATAATATATATGTCTCATATTTTTAGTGCAATATATATAGATAATATAAAAATATTATATATAATAATAAAATTTAATATATGTAACAACTATGAAGAGTAACAGATACAAACCTTATCTCTTTATGAATATTGTCACCGTACTTATTTTCCACAATATACATGTGAGAAATCATGTTTTTCTAACAATTGTACGGTGAGTACTCTTCTTTCAAAATAATCATTATATTCATCTCGGCATATTAGACACATTTCATGACCGTTTTTACTTATTATTTAAATTATTATATTTCTAATATTTTTCACCAATCATAGCGTTATTATCTTATTATATATAGGAAATTATCTATGTATTATAGATAACTAAAATTTATATCATACTTCATTTTTTAAATTTTTTATTACTAACTTTATAAATTATTAACGTTAATATAATATTATAAATATAAATACCATTGCAATTTATTATAATACTTAATAAATTATTTATTTTGCATTTTTTTCTCTAGTATTCCTTCGATACAAATTAAATATAAAGTTTCATTAACAGCTCCAATCGATCTTAATGAGAAGAAAAGTATACTCAAGATTATATTATTAGCTTAAAAAGATTGTATAAATAATATTCCACCTATTTGTACTTAGGCTGAGAATATACTTATGACTAGCGTCTGTTACATGTAAGTAACTAATATATTATTATTATATGCTTTGATTTTATTTTCATACTTAAAATAAAGAGTGATTAGATAAAATAAGCGAATAGTTCAAAACCTTCGATAATAGTAATTCTACCATTCCTAGATAGAGTAAATAGAGAGTACAGAGAGGAAGTAATATATATAGTAAGTAAAGAGCGCAGCATAGGTATATTATATAGTATATATAGTAGAGCAGTTCTGTTTGAAGTATGAAGCTTAGATATATAGATATATAATAAGATAGAGATAATATATGAGATGAAATAGAAGACTAGTATAGTATATGAATAAAGTAGTAATAAGAAAGAGAGTGGAATTTGCAGTCGGAAATTCAGACACATAAGTTTCGGTTAAGACGAACAGGAGGAAGTGAGGATTAGAAGAAGAAGAGAGGTGGTGTTCTCCAATGCACAAATTCTAATAAAAGTTAAAAAGTTTGGAGATTAAAGGGGTAAGGTAAAAATCAAAAAAATTGAGAACTTATGATAGGGTTTAACTGGATAGGTCTAAAAGGGTATTCTTCATCAAAGAAAGTTTTAACAGAGTTTATTAGAGGATATAAAAATGGTGATATTCATAAAAAGACTCACAGGGTGAGCTTCGTAAAAGATTAGCCAAATTGGTGAAGAAAAAGATGGAGATTGAGCAAGATAGAGTATATACGTATAGAGTATACAGTATTTAAGATAGAGTATACAGGGAGATCCTAAAAGGGTACATTTTATTTATATTAATAAAAAAAAGAGATATAAGAATAAGACAGAATTAACAGATATAAAATTATACTTAGAATAATATTATAGGAATAAGAGATGTAAGCTGAAGAGAGGGATTAGATATGAGAGTAGTTATGAGATAGACTAGTGAGTGATTGAGAATAGAGATTTGGTAGACTTAATGATTAGGGTTATAACCTGATAAAATATACTCTATAGATATATACTGGTAGCCACTACTCTACCCTTTCAGTTGAGCCTCTTTTTACTTAAATGGGCAACTAATATACATATGTACTCAAGAAGATGCCTAAAGGCAAAAGGAAAATATAGTTTATACTTGTTCAGATATATGCGCCTAAAACCTATCACACACAATCTTCCAGCTCACTCTCACACTCTTATAGACAGAACAGAAGAGTATAGTCGAGAACTCCTTTGTTCTAACTCGAGATTAGTTGCCGATAAAAGAGACATTATTTAATCGCCTGATGATTCTTGTACAACTTTTTTATAGATTATCAATTTTTTACAACTTTAAACCAGAAAGTTTACTTTCAAATTCCGTAATTACCATAAATCATATCTTTTATTGTTCACACACACAAAAAAAAGAGATTAGAGAGACCTCTTTAGCATTTATTAATAAAGAAAATTAATAGCTATAGTGCATAGTTTGTTGAAAATAATCTGTCGTATGATTCTACTATATACCTCAATCACGTTATTATATTCTCATGAGAACTGATCTTATCGTCGAATCTATAGTTTTATACTATCTAATTATTTCCATAACTATCTAAATTACCTGGATTTAGAAGATATACATAAAATCATATAATACGCTGTCAATCAAGTCATATTTGAGTATTATATTGGAGAATATATTAGTATGAGTATTAAGGTATTTTTATATTACTAAAGTCAATTAATTATCCTCCACGTCACCTGTATAGTTTATAACCCCTCATACTTATTTGTAAATGAATAATATATATATATACGTATTATCTTCGTCCTCACTCACCGATATATTTTTATATTTTAGTATATCATTTTAGTATATATATTTTATATTATTAATATATAATATTATATGCATATTCATATTCACAAGAGTGTGTTATCCACCCCCTATATATAATTAATATATGTTGTTTTTTTTTTATTCCACTATATTTAATTTCAATGCTATTATCATCGTAAAACTAATATTAATATTTTAGAGTTTTCACATGAAACTTAAATTAAAGGATTTGTAATCGATACTACTACAAGATATTTATATCGATTTTTAAAATTAATCTCCTTTTTTTATATGTTTAAGGTTTAAATTACTAATGGTAATTATTTCATTAGAAGTCAGTTAATGGCATGAATTGGCCCATAGACTCTTATACACTCAAAATAATCGTGTGTGTAGGTGTAGTGTTGTGATGTAGATGAGAGTATAGGAACTATTCGTATATGGTGATTGTGTATGATTTATAACTCGTCACCAGACGACGGTATATACGTATGTATTAATTGATACTAGCGTTTAAGCATCATAAGTTGAAATTTACTAATTTTGGACTTAAACCATGGATCTATTCAAATTGAATAAGTTGTTAATATTAAAATATAGTATTAATGTTATAAATTCAAGATAAAAATAATTAGATACATATATTTACTGATAATATATACTATATAACATAATAAGCATATATACTATATATATATTTTATACCTATGAAATGATAACTCTATTCCACATCTTCATTTCCAAACTCGTGGGCAAAAATTTGCACCTTTTTCAAAGGAGGAGGAAACAAAAAACTATAGAAATTATGTTACACATAAATAAGATAAATAACAAAAAATTAATAAAAGAAGTAATAAACAATATAATAATCAACATCGAAAATTAGTAAACCCACCCTTTGACACTCTATATAAAAACTCAGTTATAAAAGTATTATATCATATAGTACACTCATAAAATAGTATAATTAATTATATATATACTATTAATATAAACTCATACATATATATACAATTATACACATATTGTAATATTATAAATACTCTTGATATAATTTATAAAGCTGCATTATTAATGTTTTATTAAGTTAATTGAATATAAAAGTTTTGTTTTAATAAATTTATATATTAAATATTAGGTTTATAAAACGTAGTTAAGTGTATTTATCATTCTAGTTAAGAGAAAATATAATTCAGGAAATTGGTAATATTATAATAAATAATTCTGGAGAAGAAAGAGGAGTGTCTTACCGAAACGATAAGATAGGTAAAAGAGTATACATCAAAAGTAAAAAGCACGTATTGTTATTTTTTATAACAAATATAAAGTTTACAATATTAATATTAAATAATATATATATAATATAAGATAAAATAATTAAGAAATATATTATAAGTTTTCATTTTTTGATAATCCCAAACTTTATAACATTTATTGCGAGATCCCAAATCCGCTTATTATTGTTATAAGGTATTTGTAAATTGTTGTGAGTTGTATATGAAAGCGGTTTAGTGAGTTGGGGTTGCAGCTCTTAATTGAGTATTGGGAATTGTAGTTGTGGGATCACCCGAATATAATCGGTAGCAGCCAAATCAAGTGTGGAAATAGTAGAATAAGTAGTAGTGGTTGATAAAATAAGAGGTCAGGATATATAAAGAGAGTAAGGGGCAGTAAAGGAGTTTATAGGTATGAGGGTACACAATGAAGATTATAATTAGTAGGGGTTGTATGAAGTGTGGAGGGATTAAAATGAAGGATTTGAAAAATAGGGATATAGATTAAGTGTGGAAGAGTTAATGTATTCTCGAAGGAAAAAAGGTGTATAAAGTATATTGCTAGGATAGTTGACAGATGAACTAAAGTACTGAATAAGCGATGAGTATTAGTTAAAGGAAGAATGAGGACTTTGAGGAAAATTTAAGCTGAGTTTATATAATGATAGTATAATTTAGGGAGGTTAAGCTGAAATATGAGTAAGTGAGAGTGAAGCGACTGAGGTGAAAGGAGGTAGTAATAGTTATGAGGAAAGAGTTGCTTGAGATTAGTGATAAATAAATGTGTCAAATAGTATATAGTAGATGGAGTTCGTATGAAAATATGAGTAGGGTTAAAAATGAAAATTGGGGGCGAATAGTGAGGCTATTAAGATGATTTAATTATTATGTCGCAGTATCATGCTAACCAGTATTAAAAAATGGAAGCAAGGTAAGTAGGTAATGAGAGAGAGATTTGTAAGCAATGAGTTGAATATGAATGTGGGTTATAGTTTCGGGGGATAAATGAACTAAATAATTTGGTTAGATATAATTGAAGGAGTATATTATAGAATGCAGGATTGAATAATCAATATATTTTTTGACATATGCTTGTTATTTGCTTATCCATTTGATATATTATAATAATAGGTAGGGACGAAATGGAAATGATTATTATAGAGAAAAGTGATCTGTATTAGAATTGAGTATGAATGTGTTTGATATATGAGAACATTAGGTAAAATAATTGGGAAAACTTGGTTCAAGAAAAGTGAAATCATAATATTGACATGGAATTGAGTTAAGATAACGTGAGTAGATGCTGCTTCAAAAGATTTATTTGTGTTATGTATATTAAATATAAATTAAAGGATCAATAGAAAAAACAGAGAGGGCCAAAGGAATTCAACTAGATGATTAAATGAAATTGTATCAGAGGGGCATGTTGACACCAGGGGGTTATCTGACTACTTAGTTTTGTATGTGGGTTGCTAGTGTTTAAAAGGGCGTATAGGGGGTAAGAGGAAACGGTTAGAGAGAAAGAGAAAAAAGAGGAGAAAATAGAAGTCATTAAGGTGTAAAAATTAGATGAGACAATGTGTAAGAGGGAGTTATAGGAGGTATTAGTTATAATAATGGAGGATAGGTGGAGGGACGTGAGAGGGACGGAAATTAGGGAAGTGGAGGAGCGTAGGTAGGATGAGATTAAGAGACAAATTTGTGTGAAGAGGCCTACAGAGAAAGGATATGTGGTAGTAAAATAAGGTGGAGCAAGTAGAAGGAAAGGAAAGTGTAATGGTGGAGTAGGAGGTTGAAGATTGGCTGAGAAAAGAAAAAAGAGTTTATGTGAAATGGTTGTAGGGAAAATAGGAGAAGGGAAGCTGGGAGGAATAAGAAGGGTGATTAGAGTGGAAGCAAAATGAGGGCGGTGGAGAGGGCGAGAAGAAATGCAAATAATGAATGCTGGTGTAGAAAGTGACAGAAAATTTTGAAACAGTGAGCAAGGATATTCTGGAAAAGAAGTAGAATAAAAAGAGAAGAAAGATGGATAAGGGTTAGGGTGAGAGGGTTAAGGTAAGGTAAGAGGGAAGTGGATAGGAGTGAGAGGTAAGAGTGAGGAAAAGATGGGGGAATATTTTAGAGGATTGAAGAATTGAAAAAATGAGGTGTGAGAGATGAGGAGGATTACAAGATTGTGAGGCATGGGGGAAGTGGGCAGAAGGGGATATGAAAAATCAAATGGAAGAAATTATTAGGGCGTTAACTAAAGGAAAAAAAGGAATAAGTTCCAAAGTCTAGATTGGTGTGAGTATGGAAAGTTACAGATGAGCAGAGGTGGAGAATGGCTGTATTAGGTTTATATAATTTATGTTGGAGGAGGGGAGAGGTCCCACAGGATTGGGAGGATGGTTGTTTGTTCCCCTGTATGAAAGGGAAAGGGGATAGGATGGAGTGTTGGAATTATAGAGGTATTTGTCGTTTGAGTTTTAGTTGGAAAGTGTATGGAGAATACTAATTGAGAGGGTGAGAGATTTAACGGAGCGAGAGAAGGGGGGAAGAACAAGGAGGATTTTTAGGGTGGAAGGGCGTTGTGTGAGATCATAGTATTAAAAGGAAGGAAGGGAAGTGGATGAGAGGGTATAGAAAAGAGAGGGGAAAGTGTAATGGTGGTTTTTTAGATTTAGAAAAGCATATGATAGAGTGAAGAGGGGGAATTTATGGAAGGTGCTGGAGGAATTTGGTGTAGGGGGAAATTAGGTTAAAGGTATTAGGGCCTTTTTATAGGAATATCAGAATGTGTGTGAGAGTATGTTAGGAGGGAGAGTGAGATGTTTGGGTAGAGAGAGGGTTTGAGACAGGATGTGTAATGTCACCGATGGGCTTGTTTTCAGATTTATTGCTCTGGAGAGTGTGTGCAGAGAATGTGTGAGGAGGGGAGTAGGTGATAGGAATTTGAATGTGATAAGGTGATTAGGTTGATAGATGGGAAATAGTGATAACATTAATACGTAGTACTGATTAGCTGGATGATACTGCTCTCTAGTGGCGTTAATAATTTCAAGTATAATAAGTGGCATGTAAGTATTTCTGAGTTAAAGAGTTGAGGATTAGATGAAGAGTGTGTTGTGAGCAAAAGTAGGTATCTTTAAGATTAATATACCAGGTTAAGAGTAATAGATTAATAAGTTAATAGATCTCTTATGAGGAAAGTAAAACCATATTATGTTAGAGGAATATGGAAGGATTAAGATTAGAGTAGGAAGTAAAGAATAGAAAAGATTATAAATGATTACAGATAATAATCTTAGAGGAATGTATTATATAATATAGATTAAGGAATGGTGAAGAGGAGATGAAGAGAAAAATAAGAGAATATCTACAGAGGAAAGTGTAGAGATATGAGAGAATAGCAATGAATCGTGGTCTGAGAATTATGCGAGCAAGGGGGGATTTAATCACATATAACTTATAGAATAAGTTATGTTTGAAGAAAATGTGGTTCAGCGTACGTATATTATGGGTGGGAAAACTTTATGGGGGTGCAATGCTAGGCATCCAAGAAAGAAGTTGAAGTTGATTTGGAGACTGAAAGGGTTTAATGGAGCTCTCAGGTATTGTGGGAGTTAGAGTAAAATAGTAGAGAGGATTTAGGTAACATTGACTGTGACTAAGAAGAGCAGATGTGATTTGGTATAGAGTGAAAATTTTGGTGAGAATAGAGAGCGAAGATAAGGGTACATGCTCTAGTAGTTCTTGGAATTCTGGAGTGTAGTATATAACTAATGGAATGAGAAATGAGAGGAACAGATGAGTGCTATAGTGAGGAGTATTGCGGAAGGCGGAATGAGGTAGATTAGGATGAGAGAGGAAGGGATAGACCATATGAAAGAAGAGTATGATAATGATGGAATAAAGGAAATGCTGAAAGAGACGATAGTGAGAGAAATTAATAAAAAGGTTATTATAGTGAGAGTCTATATCCTACTATATTTATATATATCATATTGTTGGCTGATAGATAGATAGAATGATGTGATAATTATTTTGAGTGAGGTGAGCTTGAGAATCCAGATAGAAGGACAATATATGAATTTAAAGGGAAGCTTCTCAAAGGAACCACTTATTCAAGTGCAAAGATAATGTAGAATAAGTGTTTTAAAATATATTTAATAATATATTAAATGAGTAATACTAATATATATATAATATATATATAGTATATATATATATAAGTATATATACTTATATTAATATATATATTATATTTAATATTATATTGTATTAATATATTAGATAGTATACTTATATTATAACTTTATAAGTGACTAAATATGATATAAATATAGGTATAAGTAAGATTAATGAAATTATATATAGACCGTATACCATTATAATATATAATAAATATTAATATATACTATATATAATATATATAATAATATATTTATATACAGTATTCAATTCATTAAATAACATTAACTCCATATATTAAGATATAGATATATATATATAATTATACAACTTGCGTATATACTACCCAAGTCATAAATCTGTCAAGGTTAATCGCATACATAATCTGAGTTAAACTATATAGAATATATATATAATATATTAATAGTAAGTATATATAAGTATAAATATAATACTTATATAGATATAAATATATTAATATAAGTTATATAATATAAATTATATAAATATATATTATAATATATATATATTATATATATATATACATGTAATTATCATAATAAATTTATAATAATTACTAAAGAGTGAGGTCCACACAATCATTTAAAAATTAAGAGAAGTGAGTAGATGCCAACAGAAAATCTTCATAGAATTAATAAAACCAATTAAGTATTAATGTGTAACTTCTTTATATAAATTGCTTAATTATACTTAAAGAAATAGTTATGTTTAAATCGGATGAAATTAACAGATATATATGTCTAAGATAAATTGCATGAAATCACCCCAAAAATATATATTATACATTAATTACCCTAATCTTAATAAATCAGAAAACACGATAATAAACTGTATTGGTGAGCAATGACCTTATATCAAATATGGATTAATCCTAGATATATGAGGCGTGGTCTTTTATAAAATCATTTTAGCTAATAATTATGTTTTGTAATCATATTGTACTTGGCCGCCAAGTGCAACAACAACTCCTATCGTCAACCTTATATACCCACTTATATTAATATTTTATATATATATGGAGATGTGAGTATAATATTAATCAACAAACAATATCACTAATAGCACAACTATGCACTACACCACACACCACAACACCACATAAACAATATAATACTATATAATAGTTATTATATTATATATAAATACTATATATATAATATATTATATTTTACTAATATAATATATATAATATTATTAATATATGATATATATATTTATTAATAATAATGACAATATAATATGAGGATCTAAATTTGTATTATAGGGCTTCATTGTTAGTCGAGAGCCTATAAAATGACGCCTATGAGTGCAAATAATTGATGGGTATATATTGAATCACCACAAAATAGATCCCAAGTAAAAAAGTACATGAGAGAAATATTAGAAATCACAGACGTATGGATAACCGAGCGCACGCAATCACACAAATACGCACAATCAATCTATTCCTCATCAGTACAAATAATCCTCTAGACGCCTATCTAAGCCTATATCCTTTCGATTGACTGCGTACCTAGCTTGAGAGGAGTTAGCCGAGAAATATAAATAGTTGCCAAAAATTAAATATATAAATATTATATCAATTATTATTACTATATTTTAATAGTAGAATATAAATTATAAATATATATTATTAATTGATTATTATAATATATATATAGTATAATAATTATAAAATATATTATATATTAATTAATACTAATATATAATTTATAATACCATATAATATAACATATAATAATATATAATATATTAAGTATTATACTAATAATTAACCAAGAGTATATATATATATTAATAGTATAATTATTCATAAATATATATATATTTATTAAATATTAATATAATATATAATATATAAGTAATATAATTTTATATATTATATATACTATAATATATATGTATAATCATAGTTAATTATATATTAACTATAGATTTATACATATATTATCATATATGTGAGCTTTACTCCAATATCTTTTTATGCTTATAAGAAACAAGGTTATATTGTAATTAAACAACTAGATGTATGATCGCATCCTAGGAATATAATGAGAATATATAATATTCTAATTACGAAAAAATTGGTTAACTGATAAATTTCAATATAATATTGTGATTAAATAACATTTAAGTTAATAAATATACTGAGATTTTCAAATGTTAAATTTAATTAATATTAACAAAAATTAGAAAGAAATGATTAGACATAATATATTTTTTTTGCTTCCACACCGTATAAGTCTAGTGAGTTATATATAAAATGGAGTCAAGCTTAGTGCCGTGTACTTATATGGACAATATTATATTTCAGTGAGAAAACAAATTTGATGTATATACGTAAAGTTTGTAGAATAATTGTATTATTCTATATAATAAAATTATTATTATATATAGCACAACTATTATTATTAGTCTTAAAATAAAATATCATTTATATCTCGTGTTGATCAGGGTTGTTCGCCCTAAGAGCGCCCTGGTCGGCTCACCTCCCCCATCCCGAAGAAGTAGATACACATATACCCACCCCCACTCTCTCATTCTTTATAGTCTCACCCATCGCGAGAGAAGATATGTGCCCCGCCGAGCAAATGCATACGCGCGAGACGGAGGAGTTTACTTTTTATAAATTAAATATATACTCTTAAAAAATATATAATATATATAATATACTATATAAACTAATACGTATTCCTAATAGTACAAACATAATAAAAAATATGATAAAGAAATGCTGGTAAACAAGAAAAAATTAAATTCCTATTATATAATGCAAAGTGAATAAATTATAAATAAATTAATATTTATTATATAATCAATATATTTATTAATATTAATAATTAGTATACGAGAGCATAATAAAATAATAATAATATATTATAATAATGATAATAAAAATAAGTATTTTCGTCATTAAATTTATACCTAATGTTTATACTGCAATTATTTGATATATTAGTTGATTATACAATGAATACACGCATCTGACACAAAGAACCTATTCAAAAGTTTTTAAGAAGTCGCGAATTTCTGTACTAATTTGTCCTTGTAGAAATAGAGACACAAGGTATATAAATTGAGATGTCAATAATCCATGTTTTACTACTGGTTCGATGTTGGGTTACTTGAATTTTAATTTGTCTTTTCTTTATCAAACTGACTAAATTATAGAATTTTGTTAATGGGACTTGTCTTTCAGGTGATAAATATTTATTAATGTCAGTTCGAAAAATATTCTGTTGACATTGTCTTTTCAAAAGACTTAGAATAAAAACATTTATATTTTAAGTAACATCTCCCAAAATATTTTCTCAAGGTTTTCCATTATTTTATACTATAAATTCATATATTGTTTTCTTGACCTATTCTTATTGTGTTAAAAAGGAAATCAAGAAAAAATTACATATATTTATTAAGCATGTGAATAATCTAAGCTAATCTAAAAGGTTAAAAGTTAAAAGGTAAAATTTTTATGATCTAAATTATGGTCAACTATGTTCTTCAAAACTGGTATATATATATATGGATAGTGTTGTACTAATAGTATCTATTTAATGTCATACGAATAAACCGTAAAAAAATTTATTTATGTGAATGAATTATTAACTAAAAGTAAAATTTTTGTCACAATTACGTATAAATGTTATGTTATTTCTCTGATGTAGGAGAGCATGATTTAGATATGAATCTAATTAATTGTAAAT
The DNA here is from genome assembly GCA_015478945.1 of Trachelipus rathkii. NCBI lineage: Eukaryota > Metazoa > Arthropoda > Malacostraca > Isopoda > Trachelipodidae > Trachelipus > Trachelipus rathkii. The sequence continues at coordinate 27,732 of JABUQX010099788.1, forward strand.
TACTTTTATCAAGAACTATATTCCTTTTTTCTAAATATAAATTTAGCAATTGAATATTAAATTTTAGATTAAAGATATGATGAAGCAACTGGTTGATGCTTTCCAATCTACAGATAGCTATGAGAGGAATTTGAAGATCCTAAGCATATCCCCTTATTCAGTATGAAAGACTATTTAAAGACTCAAAATACCTTGTAGAAAAAAGCTAAAAGCTTAAAACGCATTATGGTATTATCTCCGAAATAAAACTTGTATCAAAAGGAAAATTTATTTCAAAAGAAAATAAAAGTTTGTGGAAGAATTTTTTGATAAGATAACATTAGTAGAATTTGTGCAGGAAAGAAAGATTGCATAAGTATGTGGAATGCGGAAAAGGGAGTAAAAGAGTCTGTACAAAAAAAAGACTAGTTCTTATGAATTTAAGGGAAGTATATACCTAGTACAAAGAATCTCCTGATGCTCCAAGAATTGGTTTCTCAAATTTTGCTAGCTTAGAACCAAAAAATTGTGTTTTGGCTAGAATGGCAGGAACACACTCAGTATGTGTATGTAGTTATTACCAAAATGTAAAGCTTCAACTTTCGACATTAGAAACAAAAGACATAGACTATAAGTTATTGATGGAAAAAAAGTGCTTGTATTATTACTAACAGAAAGTACATGATGCAGTTGTGCACCAGGCGTCCAAGAGATATTGGGGTAAATAATTTTCTCAAGCCTTTAGAATAATTTCATTGTGGAGAACTTAAATACAAACAGTGGGTTTCGACTGATAGGTCTCCACAAGAAGTTGTCGTCTTCGGAAGATTCCTTAGATTCATTGTGCAAAAAAATAAATTACTACTTTAACAAGACACCACCATGTCCTAAAAATGCAAAATGACTTTTTGAGAACTCTTAAAAATAATTTAACAGATACAGAGGTCATTGTATAGGGAGATTTTACAGAAAATTATTCGTATATAGTACAAGATGAAATTCAAGGCTTCCATTGGGAGTACTCTGTGTGCTCTGCACCCATTTGTATTATACTATAGAAGAAACTCTGAAAATGAAGTCACACATTGAAGTTTTTGTTTTCTTTCTGCAGATACAGAACATAAAACTTCAATGGTAGTATACCTTCTTACGCACCATTATTCCTAAAATTAAAGAAAAATGTCCTAACATGGAGAAAATTCATTATCTTACGAATGTGTGTGCATGACAGTATAAAATAAATATAACTTCATTAAGATTTGCAATCACTTAAAGTATTTTGGAATTATTTGCGTATGAAACTTTTTGCAACATCACGCAGAAAAAGTGTCTGCGATGGAATTGGTGCTGTTATTAAAAGATCAGTAGCAAAAGCTAGCTTGCAAAGAACATTTTCCAATCAGATTTTAACAGTAGAAGACATTCACAAATTTTGTATAGAATGTTTGGGTCAAAAAATTTAATTCCTTTTTATATAGAGGCAAACTATAGCAGAGATTGAAGAAAATGTATTGAATAAAAGATTCAAAAGAGCTGCAACCATCAAAGGTACACAAATATTTCACAGATTTGTACCAGTCAATAACACAAAAATTAAACTCTTTGAACTCTCATATAATTCTGTTGGGAGGAAAGAAATATTATATTGAAGAAATTTCAGGTTGAAGGTGAAATAGTAATTAAATCCAAGATTGCGGATTATGTTGTTTGTTCTTTGACAAAAATTAGTTAGCTTTTATTTTATCATTTAATAAAGGGTTTAATGATTATGAGGTCATCAATTTTTTAAATCCAAGTGGAATCAGCAAATTTTATCTTTACTCTGAAATTCGAGATAAATGCCATTATAATCAGTGATAATTGTCTTGGTATATTGGATACTGTGTTATTATAAGCTGCTACTATAAGGATTCAGTATCAGTTTTCAAAAGCTCAACTGATAAAATTCATGAATTAATATATATATATATATATATATATATATATATAATTTGAAAACAAAATGATATATATAGGTATTATATATGTATATATATATATATTATATATATATATATATATATTATATTACAACAGTATAGTATATATATATATATAAGTATATATATATAGTATATATTATATATATATATATATATATATGTTATATTTATAGTATATATAAGTATTATATATATAATATATTAATATATATAAATTAATATATATATATATATATATATATATATATATATATATATATATACTATATATATTATAATATATATATATATATATAGTATATATATATATATATATATATTATTTATATATGTAGTATATATATATTAATATATATATTATATATATATATATATATATACTATTAATATATATATATATAATATATATATATAATATATATATATTGAAAATTTGAAACAAATGATTGGGAAAATGAGAGAGAAGAAGAAGAAATTTTATTTAAGTTTTATGGATTTGCAACAGGCGTATGATAGGATTAATAAGGAAGCTCTATGGCAGGTGGCTCTAGTGGTTAGGCTATGTGGTGTTCGTGTAGGCTTAATGAATTGAAATGCAAAAAAGGGTAATGTTTTAAATTGGACGATAGTGAATGCGTGTGGTAAAGAATTAAATTGGATGGTATTGAAAGTGGTGATTTTATTTATTAATAGTTGATCTTTAGTACCATATGTTATGTTTTCATTGGGTATTCAATTTTGTATATGGATGGCGTAATTAAAGAATTAATGGTGGGGATGATAGTAGGAAAAGATGTTAGATTGTTTGGAAATGGAAGAAAGTGGAGGGTGTCTACCTATGATGCGCGATGATTTGGTTTTGTGTGGCAAATCTGAAGAGAGTTTAAGAGGATTGGTAGAGGGATTTGGTAGTGAGGGCAGGTCCTCTGTGTTCGAAGTTAATTGTTGGATGGGGCTAAGTGTCTGAGTTTAAATATTTAGGATGTATATTTGATGATAAAGTTAACGGATGATGCCGGAGTGTAGTAGGCAAAAGGTTGTGAATGGTTAGGTAAGGTTGGCTGGACAATTACATCCTTGGGTGGATGTAGAAGGGATAAGTCTTGGAGTGCGCCAGGGTTTTAACATAAAGGTATTGGTTTTATCTGTGTTAATGTATTAGCTAGTGAAACTATGATCTGGAATAAAGAGTTATCTAGATCTAAAGTACAATTGTGCTCAGATGATGGACAATCTTAGGGCGTGTTAGGTGTGAGAATGAATTGATTAAAATGAGAATGAACGCATTAGGGAGTTTTGTGGTGTGAAGAAGTGTAAATGAAAGTACATTGAGATGGTTTGGTCATGTGGGAAGGATGGATAATAGTCAGTTGGGGTAAGGCGAATATCATACGTGTGAAGCTGTGCTGGGGAAATTGACCGTGGGAAGACCGAAGAAAAAGATGATTGGAGTCAGTGAAGGAATGCCTGAAGGAGAGGAAGTGAGTTTGTCAAAGACGAGAAAGGTGCATAATAGGAAGGAATGGCGTGGTTTTGTGAATTTTTATTTTTTAATGGTTTTAACCACTGGGCGCAAGGGATGAACCATACATTAACGAGATGCCACAGTGAGAAGGTTCGTGCAGTCTCTGGGGTGGATTTTTCTGACTGCTACGAGTTCTCACTGGGCTTTCTTTTTTACTTTGCGTCATATTCTTCTACTACATTTCTGTTACCCCCAGTTAAGGGAGAGAAGGTGGTGATGATGAGAACATGATTATATGTAATATATATAGTATATATATAGTTCATAGTAATATAAATAATTCCTAATCCATCTATTGTTGTTTTTTTTCTATATATATTTATATATATAGTATATATAAATATTATATATTATATAATATATATAATATATCAGTATATATATTATCAAGATAGACAGGACACTCATGGATACAGCTTCTTCGAAGGAAGGGGGGCATTGCAATAAGAAAGAAAGAACCCACCCAAGCCAACTAACCCAAATCCTTCAGGTGGACGCAGATAAGGCTTTAATGAGCGGAAGATTAAATACAGCTGGAAAACAGTAGGTGTAGAGGAATTCCACAGAACAGAGGTGATTGGAAAGAAGGCCCTAAAATGGGCGAATCTAGAGTTGCCAATTTTGAAACAAAATTCTTTTCTTTGTTGAAATTCAAATTTTCTTATATTTCCTTTTTCTCTTTCATTTCCTCACTTTTCATCCTTACCTGTGTAGACAGTTGGAAAGGTAACTGTAGTACCTTTATTTAAAAACGAGGAACCCCTTATTACACGAGCGGGTTGCTACGATGATGGATTGCAAATGTATAATTCCCTTGAACACATGCAAGTGTACCTTTAGAAAAGAAATAAAGCGCCAACGTCATGTCGCAGAAATGGTCAAGAGAGTTAGAAAGTAAGGGATAGTTTATTAATCTTTTATCCTTTTGCCCAACTCTATCCAAAAGATGGATGGAACTGGAGACCCTAAATGTGAGAACAGTGTGCCATGCAAGTATCAACTGTTGTGATATGAGGTTTTCCAAGATAATTTGTTTGTTTATGTTTAGACCAGGAATATTTATGTTCACAGCTAAGACAATAAAGTCGTCGAAGGACATAGGCGAATGTTGACGAGTTTTATTGGGGAAGACAGATTCGAGCGAAGTTGGGGTCATTAAGAGTTGAATTTTGCCAAGATTGAGGCAACTCCGCACCTACAATTCCTGCCCAGATTTGCAAGAATGGAATTGGAAAGTTAAAAACGAGTAGCAACTCTAGATGCAAAAGTGGGAACTTATTTGAATTGAGTGAGAGGATGGAGAGTTAAAGTGGTCAGCATTAGAACGAGCAGAGTTAGAGATGAAACTGAGAAAGATGAAAAGTAATAAAAGAGTTAGAGGTAAAACAATCCTGAGGAAAAGCACCACAATTAGCAGGAAAGGAAGTAGTTGCTCTATCGACATGTCAATATGGAGTGACTTAAGAGAAAATGAAAGCGAAGGAGGAAACTCAAAGGAAGAGAGCTTAGAGAGCAGTGATGTATGCCATATCCAGTGAAAAGGCTTTGATATATCAAGCATCACCAAACGAGACCCTCCATAGACCCTAAGGGCAGATGGTAAATTTGTGAGATAAGATAGTATACCTCCAGCAGACCTTGAACGTTGAAAGGTATATTAATGTTCTGAGAGAAGAGAATGAGATTTCAGATAATTCTGGAAATGAGTGTTAATAATATCCTTTGAACAGAATACAGGGGGGATTTATTTGGCGATAGTTGGAAGGTTCAGAGTGGCTACTGGCTATCCTTCAAAATCTATTGGATATTTGCCCATTTCCAACACTGTGGAACAGTATTAGTATTTACCCATAGAGAGAGTAGAGTTGAATGAGGATGCCATCTCCGAAGCGCACTCTCTCAAAACATGGGGAGGAATGTCCGGGCTATTAGCCTTTCCAATGTTCATAGATTTTAGGATCCCATGCTTTCGATTATGTGAGATCACAGGTAAAGGCATAGGAGCCCTGAGAGAAGGAGTAGTAGGAGAAGTCCAGGGTTGAGTTAGATGGATGAAAAAAGAAGGCTTAAGAAATTAGCTTTTCAGCGGGAGTGTTAGCTACATATTCATCAGGGCAAGTAAGGGGAAGAAAAGCAGGTTTACGGAAGTTGGAGATATTTTTGGCAAGAGGTCAGAAATTTTTATCAGTAGGAGAACTAAGGACGTCATCGCAATTCTTTTAGAGAAAGTACGATTACCCCGTCAAATAATATCCTGCAACGATTTTGAGCAAAATGAAAATTAGCATGATTTATTGGAGAACGAGTTTTCCACTCTCGATACACATTTTCTCTTTCGTGAAAGGCACGAGAATAGATGCGATGGAACAGGATTTTGAGAAGAGAAAGATTTAATTGAAAAAAGAATGAAATTTTCTAATTTCTTTTCCGGTTGTTCTACAGAGGCTCTTGTAGATAACTTCTGTTCATCCTTTAAATCTATAAATAGTGGTGTTCCTCAGGGTTTTATCCTATTGTCAATTTTCTTCTTCTTTTCTACTTAGTAATGACCTCTCTGTTACTTCATTTCTGTTCACTCTATGATGCCGGACGATGAGACTCACTTTCATTACGCTATCATACGTGCTTTGCGATTTATCTAGTGTGAATAGGACGTCACCCGAGACGAGCAAGTTCATATTAAGTCGTGGGTTTCTGCTAGATATGTAGATTTTTTTCTCTTCGATTTTTTAATGCAATGTTATCACAAGAGCAGTTTTTGATAAAATTAAGATACGAGAATGTCCTCTCTACTGGAAGTGTGTTAAGTTAATAACAATGTACCTACCAATATAATTTAAGTTTAAAAGGTTTAAAAGATAAACTATTAATTTTAGTGTTCTTTTGAAAAATTAAACATAATTCAACATTATAATACTTATAGCAAGTGATGCCAAAGCACGATGTAGACACGGAAAGTAAGGTCTTATGCGTTGGAATGTTAGGGCAAACTGTCACTAGATAATCATCTGAAACTTTTGTTGTCTGTGAATGTATATTGTTGGTGTATTCGTTATATAAATCTGTTTGAAGAAAATTTTTAGACGAGTGCATATTGTTTATTTTTTGTTATACTCGCAGGCTCTGGTTGTAGTTGGAGAAGTTTTGTCCTGGTGAATAAATCAATATTCCTGTTAGTTACAAATTATATTCATATTTTTGTTTTGCTTTGGTTTAAGATTTTTATTTTCTCTGGGTTCACAAAAGAAAGATTAGATTTGTTATCAGAAAATAATACATCTTAGGCTTCAGCAGTGGTTTATTTTCTTTAAAATCAGATTTGACTTTTTGAGTTTGTATATGGAATTGCCCATAAGTTATGTAGGCCTAACACCGGAGGAGGATTACATAGGGCAGGGCTTTCATTGTTGACATTAAATGTTGAGAAATATTAAAATTAAGAGGCAGTATTAAGTTGTTTGTTATGAAATCCTAAATTTTAAAGCCCTAAAAAGTGATTATCTTTTATTATTGCTAATAATATTATTTAAATTTTAACCAAGAAACTGTCCTTAATATGAAAGAAGCAAGTAGATCGGATATCAAAGCTCCAGCTAAATAAATAATTATAGCTGAATATAGTAAGTAATGTTTTCTGAAGTAATTAATGCCAGTAGGCATAAATTCCATATGGGCTCATATGCCTGTAAAGTTCATTATATTTGATGTATATTTGTAATTGCGTGGTTTTGTTATTACGACATTGACAAGTTTATAGAGTTTGTGAGAGGTAATATAACACGTTCATGGTTTTATTTGACAAATTGTTGATTAATTCGTTTGAGTTGATCGTTATTAGGTGGCAGAATGATAAATTAAATGTTTTGAAAACGCGGGTTTCTGCTTAAATCCTCCTTTAAATGCAAGTGTGTTTGTTCTTGATATCGTTTGGATTCACGATCATAAGTAGGCCTGTTTTTGCCAGTATATGTGTGCCTGAACGTTGATATTGAATTTAGTGAAGGACTCTTCATAGCTGTTTGTTTTTTTGCGTTTTATATTGGAGGGAGTAAGAGTTGCTTCTCTTCGTTATGTCACTGTCTGGCTTGATTGGATGACCATTTAATGGTTCGCAACAATTAATCTTGATACCTGTCTGTATTTCGTGTGCCATGCAGGAAAGGCAGTACTGTAAGGTCCTGGTATTATTGCCCTGCTGAAATCTCTGATATGTCCAGAATTTAGCACCTGTGTAATATGTAGATATTCTCACAGAATGATGAGGATGCTGAGATCCGTAATCGAATGCTAGGCCTTAAGGTCCTTTAAGATTATATATGTTAGGAGTAGTGTATATATACGTTTATATTAGTATATATATATATTATATATAGTGCTATATATATATATATCTATATATTATATATATTATATATATACTATATTTATTGTATATATATATATATATTATTATATATATATATATATATATATATATGATATTTAAATTATATAATATATGATATAAATGTGTGTGTATTTATATATATATAGGGGTGTAGATTATATAATATATTATACTTTTTTCGTAGTAAAGTATAGTATTAGTATAAGTATAGTATCCAAGTAAAGTATATATATATTTTTCATATGTATATAGTATATTAATATTATTAATTTAACGATTTAATATATAATATCAATATTAATAGTATCTTGATCTTAGATTATTAATACTTGAATGAGTTTAATATTAAATATTATATTGTAATCGTTATAATAATAATAATATGTAATGAATAATAATAATAATAATTATAATATAATAATAATAATAATAGATATATAAATATAATAATAATATAATCTAAGATATAATGAGGATGCATTATATAATTAATAATAATAAATAATGAATAATAATAATAATGAATAATAAAAATAATAATAATATACTAATAATAATGAATAATAGGATAATAATAATAATAATTAATAATAATTTTTTTTTTTTTGTCATAAATGGAAAGTGAATTAGTCCTATGTGGTATATATATATAATATTTAACTTTTAACTGAAAAAAATTTAGTAATGTAATAGGCCAGTAAATAATAATAATGAACTAGCTTGTATTATTCCGTAAATGAATAAAAGTTATGTTTTACTTCCAAATCCTTTCTATTAAATTAAAACCCACCATTTATGGACATGTTCCTTGGAGTAAGTGTATAATAATTAAAAAGAATATACGCACAAGCCCATGCCTAACACAAGTCTCTGAGGTGAGAACAGATGCTAGCTTTGAAGTGAGGAAGTTATATTTGATAATAAATTTTAGATAATTGAAGAGAATTACAACAACCAAGTCTAAAGTTGCTAATCTCCTCACAAAATTTGCATGAAGTTGTTGCTTGCGAGGAAGTCTCATATTAGCAAGAATTATATTATTAGCAAGAATGATATTAATAAACATACTCGAGCACCTCTCATTGTGTATTAACTGTAGAGGAGATTTAGCTCCAAAGTCAAGTTGAAAAGATAAAAGTCATGGGAGTTTGTAAATAAATTGCAGTTTGTAAGTTCTTAATCCTTTGACTTTGGTTTAATGAAATGAAGCTTAGTCTGTTGAATTATATCGTTGGAACGATTCTGAGGAGAATGTAAAGAGACAGGAGAATTAGTCCTCCCATTCTGTATACTAAATGTGTCCAGCTAAGATGACACAGGAATAAGTACAATGAAACCATGGATTATAGGATGAAAGTGTTTAGTTGAAGAGGAGTGAGCCAGTTATCCCATTAATGAAAATAGCTACCGCCTGTTCAGCAGACACCGAAATGCCCTCAAATTCACAGCAGTTATTTCTTGCATCCAATCATAATCTCGGGTAAAGACTTAGGATTCCTGAAAGGAGTTGGAAGAAGAAAATGGATAGTTATTATATAGGGTTCTCAAATGAACAAGTATTCCATAGAGCAGAGATGTCTGGAAATAAAAAGGTGCCACAATGAACAAGATTGGACTAGCCAATCTCCACAAAAAATTCATGTGAATATGCTTCACCATTTGAGTTGTGAGGAGCGTCTCGTAGGAGATTGATTGCTACTAGTCAGCTCACCCGAATGCCTGCCATTATATTACCTATTATAAAAAAAGAGCATTACATGCAAGTTGTAAAATTAGAGGGTCAAGGGAGTCTGTAAAGAACAGTTTTATAGAGAGTCGCTAGATATGGCAAAGGATGGGTTGGGATCTAGAGTGCCGTGGTCTCGCTCCTTTGGACTGAGAGAATAACTTCGAGCAAGGGGCGGAATGTAGATCGTATTTATAGTTGAAGCATACGTGTGTGGAGATTTAAAAAAAAATCTTCGTCAGAATGAGCTGATGCTCACCCCTTTTTGGCTTTAAGACTTACCTAGGCAACTATTGTCAAATGGTTACAGATAATTTTTTTTGTGTAGGGTGTGACTATAAATGACCTTGTTTTTCAGTGGAGCGAGACTATAGAACCATTAAAAGTAATGGGCAAATTTGGTAATTTGGTGGTGGTTTTTTTTTTTTTTTTTTTTTTTTTTTTTTTTTTTTTTTTTTTTTTTTTTTTTTTTTTTTTTTTAAGGAGGTGGGGACAAATAGAAATAAATTTTTAAAAGAGTTAAAATTGTGGCGAGTCCACCAGATGAGTAAGAATAGGATCAAGAGCAGAAGTCGAGAGAGAATTTTATTTTAAGATTTAAGATAAAGGTAGAAGATGTGAAACTAGTAGATGAATGGATGTAGAGTTTGTCGGTATAGGAATGCGTTGGATTAGAAGGGCAGCTGATACGATTGTTAATAAAAGGTAGGGAAAGGGTGGGAGATACGCCAGAACCTTGGATCATTGCAATTGACAGAGAATGAAGAAGTTGCTCCATCGACATAGTAAAACAAGTGAAAGGGGAACTTAAAAAGGATGAAAGCTCTCAAAAGACTGAGATATATGTAAAGTTCCAATCACCAGAATTTCATGCACCAGATTATTTATATTGTCAGGTAAAGGCATGGGATTTCTGAAAAGAGGATTAGTATTAAATAGGATTGCCTAGACATCGCCTGTTGTTCTTGGCGTGAGCTCAGATTTTTGAGATCTCTGATATTAAACCTTGCTTTGTTCTCTCTTTCTTACACTCTATCCTCAATTTTCAGCCAAAGGTAGATATTATGCGTTGTTTGTTTTCCTGTTTCACTTGTGACTTAGGCTTTCTTGACACTACACCTAAATTCATTTATTCAATTTATTTATCTCCTAATGATATTGACTCTCCTAAATTTTTTGAATATCTAAATTCCAAAATGGAGCACATTCTCTCTTCTCCTTTCTCTGAAATCATCATTTAGGGCAATTTCAATCTTCTTAACTTTTAACCATTTCTTTCTTATTTATAGAGGTAAGCTCTTTCCTCCTCAGGTTTCTCTGATCGATCACATTTTGTTTTATCTTTTCAAGTCTTCCACTACTCTTTGGCATTCACTGAATCTTTTGCAGTTTGCTGTTGCGCTGCAGATATTGAAACCCTTCGACAGAGTCTGTCACCAAGCTTTGATATCAGAACTTTATCAATCCTTCTCTTTTTGTAATCTTTTTGATTTCCTTTCCGGTCCTTCAATGGAAGTTGTTGTACAAGGCCACTGTTCATCGTTTAAACCTATGAACAGTTTCGTTCCTCAGGGTTCTATACTAAACCCCCCTCCCCTTACATTTCTACCTTTCATTTATAACCTTTTCTCCGTCACTTCGTCACCTAACTACTGCCATGTTGATGACTCCACCCATCATGACGCCACTCATTTTGGAGCACTCTTGGGCAATGGCAAATTATTGATGTTAGGCCGGAGCAACTGTCCTCTAATCTTTCTCTTATTTCTAATTATGGTAGAGACAACATGGTTGTTTTCAATGTCTGAGAAGCTCAGTTCCTTCATATTTCTACTCCGCATAATATTCCACACAAATATAACTTTTTGAATGCACAAAGCTCAAACCTTCCTCTGTCCATGCTAGTTTTCATATTTTCTTTTCCGCGTCATCTTTCTTGAAGGATCACTTTGTTTCTTAAACAAATGAAGCTTCTAAGAGGTTGGGTGTAATGGGCTGCGGCCTCTGCAAAAATTGTTTACTCCACCAGAGCTGCTTGTTCCTTATATGGGTGTCGTTTACTCTTCTTGGAGTATGCTTCACATATCTGGGGTGATTCCACTTGTACACATCATCTTGAAAGTGTAGAGTCTACTGTAGGGCTTTTCTTCTTATCAACTTTTCTGCTCTCACTCACTCTCTCCAATCCCATTTATCACCCTGTTGAACTTTAGCATCATTTCTCCTGATACTTTCGCTATTACAACTTACCCTGCTCTTCTGAACTCTAGTCCAGTTTGTCAAATTTCAACTTTTTTTTAGTATTTTTTTTCATCCTTTGAAGGGAACTTGGTGAAACATGTTTTTCACAGAGCCTCAACGTTTCTCTGTCCAGTTCTCAGATCCAAGACTTAACAGCTGTGCTCATTCTTATGTTTACGCCACTGTTAAATGACGCGTGTATAGGCCTTCAATTTTTATTCTTATTTTGACTTTTCCCCATAACTTTGTTGGATAATTATGTTGGCTTCTGACCATTCCACACCAGATTTTATATAAGTATATAGTATATATATTATAGTATATATATATATATATATATATATATGATATATATTATTAATATATATATATAATATATATATATATTATATATATATATACGGTATATATATATAGTATATATATATATATATAATATTATATATATATATTTATATAATATTATAATATATATATATATATATATATTATATATATATATATATATATATATATATATAGTAATAGTAGATAATATAGTATATATAATATAGTATATGAGTATATATATATATATATATATATATGATATATTAATATATATATATATATATATATATATATATATATATATAATATATATTATATAATATAGTATATTAGTCATGATTAGCGGGTGAACAGTCATTCTCAAATCGGTGAACTATTTCAGCCACTTGAAAGTAATCTAAAAATTATTTTCTGTTTGTATGATTTAAATGAAGCTTTTTTTTCTTGCTTCTTTATTGTTTGTAAGAATAATTATGAAATTAGTCGCTGCTTATAATAAGGAGTTCCTATTATAGTTTAGAGGTACAACATCAATAAGAAGCAAGACTCACTTCTTGTTGGTTCCATGTAATTCACAGAGCAAGTACCAAATCTCTTGCGCACTTCACTTTTTCCAAATACTTTCTCTTACTTTCTTTTTTTTTCACTCTTGTTTTGTTATTTTAGCTTAAAAATTGAAATCCACTGAAAGATTGTTTAAAGCAGTTCTTATTGGTTTTCTTTCTATTAATTAATTTAAAGGTCAGAGAAAATTGAAACTTTGTACCTACACTTAATTCTTTCTTGCTTGATACTTTCCTTGATGAAATACCCTTTAACTATCTTTGCTCAGGAATATGGGTAACTCATTGGCAAGCCATAATAGACAAAGTGTATATATATATATTATATATACTATATAGTATACTATATATATATATATATATATTATATATATATAGTATATAAGGTATATTATATTTATATAATATTATATATATATATATATATTAATAGTACGTTTATATATATATATATCTATATATATATAGTATATATATATAGTATATATAGTTATATATAATATAAGTAGTAAATATATATACATAGAATATTAGTAAGTGAGAATATATATTATATCATATATATAGCTATATAATATATATATAATATAGTATATAGTATATGATATATATATATATATGATATATATTTAATATATATTAGTATGATATATATGATATATTAATATATATATATCTTATATATATATAGTATATATATTATATTATATATATATATATATATATAGTATATATATTATATATATATATTATATATATATATATATATATGGGGTGTATTTTTAAAAACATGCATGAGAAACTTTTATGAATGAATAGTTCATATACAGAAATAATTGTAAGTTAATATCCGTTTTAGAGTCTTGAGTATACTTTTAAGACCATAATTCTGTCGTAAATCGCGGCGTATTGCTTCCGTTTTCATATTAACGTCAAAAAGTGATGTGAAGAATGGTTTTTTCAAGAATGACAATAAATCTTAATAACTGAAGGGTTGTTGGAGTGATTTGACAGGTCCATTGCAAATGCTCTAACTTTAAATCCAAATATTTACCCAATTCATCTTTGCTTAAATTACTTTTCATTAAACATAAGGTATTATCCAAAGTTTTGACGGAGTTTTTTGGATAATAATATATAATATTTATATAAATAGTATATATAATTATATATATATATATATATATATATTATATTATATGTATATATATTTATATATATATATCACTCACTCTATATATATATATATTATATAGTATATTATATTATATATATTTATATAGTATATTATAGTATATTTATTATTATTAATATATATACTATTATTTTTTTTTATTTATTTATTTTACACATAACACCATGTCCTGCATGGCTGCAAGGTGGTGTTTGGTGTGATAAATTATTTACAACTATCACCACCAATCCAGGAAAAGATCAATATGGTAGGAGGGGGTTTTCAGGCCCTTGCCACCAGAGGAAGAGAAATTTTGAACAATTTTCTTCATATGAATTCGACCGTTTCAAACAAAGCAGCTTCACCTGCCACAAATTTAATATTGGAATTTTTTTTTTTTTTAATTATACTTTTATATTTTAATTTTCCCAAAACTGCCAAAAGAAATAAAGTTGAAACTTTTGTAGCTCCTCCATCCAGATTTTTAAATTAAATTAATTTAAATGTATAATATTTTAATTTGAAATTCTGAATGTAAAAATATATTTTCCCTTTTAAGGTTAAAGTTTACTTGAATCAATAACATCATCCTCTCCTGAAAAAATGTCAGAATACTTTTTGAGTCAACTTTTCAGATTTTGTTCTTCTTTCGCAGTATGGTTCATTTCTAGACTTTCCTTCTTCGTTTAAAAATCTGCTTCCCTGACGCATTCTCTTTCTCAGCATCCGCTCCTGGTTTCCACTGCTTCCACACTCAACGACGGCCTATATATTATATTATACTATTTATATATATATATATTTATAATATTATATATAATATATATATATATATAGTATATATATATAGTATAATATATAT
>JABUQX010099788.1:47500-50146 GCA_015478945.1 Trachelipus rathkii
TGAGTGAGTGAGTGAGTAAGTGAGGTTGTAGGTGAGTGAGTGAGTGAGTGAGTGAGTGAGTGAGTGAGTGAGTGAGTGAGTTGAAGGTGAGTGAGTGAGTGAGTGGAGTGAGTGAGTGAGTGAGTGAGTGGATGAGTGAGTAGGTGAGTGAGTGAAGTGGAGTGGGAGTGAGTGAGTGAGTGAAGTGAGTGAGTGAGTGAGTGAGTGAGTGAGTGAGTGAGTGAGTGAGTGAGGTGAGTGAGGTGATGTGAGTGGAGTGAGTTGAGTGAGTGAGTGAGTGAGTGAGTGGTGAGTGAGTGAGTGAGTGAGTGAGTGAGTGAGTGAGTGAGTGAGTGAGTGAGTGAGGAGTGAGTGAGTGAGTGAGTGAGTGAGTGAGTGAGTGGAGTGAGTGAGTGAGTGAGTGAGTGATGTGAGTGAGTGAGTGAGTTGAGTGAGTGGTGAGTGAGTGAGTGAGAGGAGTGAGTGAGTGAGTGAGGGGGGAAGGAGAAGGGAGTGTTTTTTTTAACTTGCCCATAAAATAACTTGACCAACTACTGTTGAAAAGGAAGGCAAATTCATAGAAAAGTTGAAATATCAGTTGCTACCTAAAGTAATTTTTTTTCCCCAAGAGTTGCTTACCTGAAATTCTATAAAATGGATTTTCTAAAGGATTTCATTTTTTTTTTTATTTTTCAGGACGCCATTTTGTTTTTTCAATGAGCCGAGATATATTTTCATCTTCAATAATTGATTTTTACTGAGGTTGCGACTCCACTTTTGATTTACAAAATATGACACAATAGGTCACAGAAATAACAGAAAGGTCACGAAATAACATCAAAGGTTGTATGTTTGGAAACTATTTAGCACATATAGGTGAGAACATTTCTGTAATGAACCAATGAAAATTTTCCTTCAATTTTCAACTTTCTTCTCTCATTCTTCAATTTCCTTTCTGCATATAGTTCTGCATACATTAGTTTGTATATAGTATGAATATATTATATACTATATTAATATATATGATATATATATATATATATATATATATTATATAGTTATATATTATATATATATATTATATATACTATTATAGTATATGATATAATATCTATATATATATATATATATATTATATATATATATATTATATTATTATAATATATATACTATTTATATATATCTATATATACTATATATAAATATATATATATATATATATATATATATAGTAGTATATATATATTATATATATACTCAGCTGGCGGTTTGCGCCACGAGTTTGCGCCTTAATTGCGCACTTTGGAATTCGTAGGCGCAAAGGGCGCACAGCATTCTGCCGCGCCCATAGCCGCGCAATGAACAGGAACAAGCATTATTTTTTACCCTTAAAAGTTAGAACTTTAGAAGCATCGCTAACTTGTATCATTCTATCAACCAGTTGTTAATAAGACTTTTTATATAGTATATGATATATTAGTATATATATATATATTTATATATATATATATATATATATATAATAGTATATATATATATATATATAATATAAGTATTTATTATATATATATATTATATAGTATTATATAATTATTAATATATATATATATAGTATTCTATACAGGGCTATATGTGGCATAAATACAGGGATAGTATCATATATTAATATATATATATATTGTATCTATATTATATATATATATAGCTATATTACAGTCAAGTTGTTTGGTAAAGAACCGCGCAAGCCAGCAGTAGGATGTGAGGAGACCGTATCTCTATGAGCGTCTCCAATGGAGGAGTGGGAGCCCTCTAAAGGCGAGTTTGGACTGGTCCCTTTTCCGCAACCAGCACAGGGGGAGGTCTTTGGTAGACTATTTATTTAGAATATAATGACCCCCCTTGACGCAGCTCTGCAAGTTGTAGAGAGGCTTTTCAGCACAAGCGGGGACATACTAAGGGCCAAGAGGTCCCTTTTAGATTGAGTGAAACTTTGAGGAACTTGGTGTTCCTCAAAGGAAATATGGACCTCTTGGGAAAACATGGAACACAAGGACATGGAGAGGAAGAGGACGTGTTGGATTTAGTTTCGGTGTTGTGGATAGTAAAACTTATGTGTTTTTTCTTCGCTTATAAAAGCAATGTTTTATTACCGCACTGGAAAAGTTAAGAATCTTAGTAAAATAAATTTAGGCGAACACGCACCGGCCCCGGGCTGAAATGTTCGCAGCGCAATAGGCGGCATTGAAGGTTGACAAAAAATTTAGCGCACTAGGTTCGGCGGGGGCATTGGCGCAGGCGCACTCAAAAAAATTATAGGCGCGCGCCCAGCACGTGATATAATATATATATAATTATATATATTATCTAGTATATATTATATATATATATATTAATATATTTAATATATAGTTAGTATATATATTATATGTATATATATATAATATATATGTGTATATATATATATATATACTGATATATATATGTATATGATATATATTATATTATATATTATATATATATATATATATTATATATATATATATATATAGTATATAATATATATATATATATATACCATATATATATATATATATATATATATATATATATATTATAATATATTGTATATATATATATCTATATATATTATATATATACTCATATATA
>JABUQX010099789.1:0-17500 GCA_015478945.1 Trachelipus rathkii
AATTTAAAAGATAAACAAGGATAAGAAAGAAGAAAAAATAGAAAAAAATAAAAAGACAATAAAAAGAAATAAGGGAAAGAAAAAAGAAGAAAAGTATATACAAAAAGAAACAAAAGCTAAAAAAAAAGAAGAAAATAGTGAAAAAAAACAAGAATGGAAAGAAAAAAGAATGAAGATAAGAATAATATAAGCAAAAAAGAGTTGAAAAAAGAAAGAAAAAGTAGAAAAGAAGAAGAATAAAACAGTAAAGAGAAAAAAAGAAAGAAAGCAAGATCAGGATTAAGGAAAGAACAATTAAAAGAAAAGAAAAACGAAGAGAAAAAAGATAAAAAAGAATAAAAAAAGAAGATAAAAAGAGAAGAAAAAAAAAAAAAAAAAGAAGCAAAAAAAAAAGAAAAAGACGAAAAAGAAGAAGAAGAAAAGTAAGAGATGAGAAAGAAAAGAAGAGAAAAGAAAAGAAAAGAAGAAAACAAGGAAGAAGAAGAAAGTAAGAAAAGGAAAAAAAAGAAAAAAAAAGCAAGAAATAGGACAAAAACTTGATCGATTTTCTTTTTATGGAAGATAGATAATTAATGGAAAAGGAAAGGAAGGGGGAGGATGGGGGAGGGGGGAAGGTGTGAGAAGAAAGAGGGGGGGAAGATGAAAAATCGACCACACCAATGTGAGCCTTTGATTTGCCCACACGATAATGATATGAAAGTTTCAATCCGTCTTTTTTAAAACAGCGGCTTCCTTCAAAAAACTTTATTTTTTTTTAAAAAAAAAACAATTTCACATTTGGGGAAAATTTTTTTTTTATTTTATTCCAGGAGAAAAAAAAAAAAAAAAAAGTATAAATTACTTTCAACTTAAAATACATAAATTTTAAATAAAATAATATTTTCCATCATTATCTATTAAAGATGGAGCAAGCAAAAATAAAAAAAATTTTCTTTTCCTTTTAAACGGGGAAAAAACCAATTACAACAATATTGTGGCCCCAAAAAACCTTGAGGAGAAGTTAGTGATGAGTTGGGGTTCAGACATCCAAAAAAATAAAAAAAAAAAAAAAAAAAAAAAAAAACAAAAAAAAAAAAACGAAGAACCCACAAAAAAGAAAACAAAAAAAAAAAGAAATAAAAAAAACAAAAAAAACAAATAAAAAATCCCCAAAAAAAAACAAAAAACAAAACAAAATAACCCACAAAAAACAAAAAAAATCAAATGAAATCAAAAAAAAAAAAAAAGTAAGGCTATTTATGTTTACCATAGGTTGTTGTATTCAAGTATTATTTTTATTTTATATTTTATTCTGAGTTTTTTTATATTTTATTTCAATCCCTTCAAGTGCTTACAAGAAGAAGCGTCGTGGTAACTAAATAAAGGTATGAAAGAAAGGTCTAAACGCCTATGGATGACTAAGTACACGCATATGATTGCCACTGAAAATTCTTCTGTTTACAGACGAAAAGAATTTTTTTTTACGTGGTTTAGAGGCAATGGAAATTTAGCAGAATGAAAAACTAGGATTATTAATGGGGATAGTTGTGGTTTCATCACTTACACTGAATTGGGAAAAGAGGAAAAGCGTGGAGGTCCTCACTATAGAGGGTTCATTTCGAATTCTTTGAATAAACATAATTAAAGAATGTCAATAGATACATACGAGTGTAAAAACAGAGCTTTGTTTCAAAAATTGAACAACGTTTACAAAAAGAAAATATCTTCGACATTGTACAAAAAAAAATTAAAATAAATATAATTAAATAAAATTAAATAAATAAAATTAAAAAAAATAGTTGTGATAGGAAAAATAATAATAGAGAATAGTGTTTTTTATTATAAAATGCTAATGCCACTAAATTAATAACTATTACTAATTTTAATAAGCAATTACTATATTAAGTAAAAATTTAAACGATTTTTTGAAGTTATGAATAGATGGAAATCTCGGAAATTGTTTTGTTGAAGCCAGTTGTGTTTAACAGGCTGTGCAGAACCGAACATGTCGAAGCAGCTGGGCTAGGTTTGGTAGAGAAATTGCAAGCGGACGGAGACCGGACACTTGAGCCACCAAATAAAAAAAAATTATTTTGTAGAGTCGGGACAACTAATTTAAGCCTGTTGGTGAGCATTTTTGACGGTGATCAAGAATTCGATTAAAAAAAAGAATTTATTTCACTTTTTTAAAATAGTTTTAATGAGCAGAGACCTCAAAGCAGAAGCAGATCATTTTAAACAATGATGAGGATTCAGTTTTGAACAAACTTATGCACCTCTGTGTTAGTTATATGTGCGTGGTAAGGTGATGTGATTGGTTTAGAGAAGAGAGGGAGAGAGAAGAGAGATGTAGAGAGACAGGAGGAGTAAGAGAGAGTAGAGGAGAGAAAGAGACATCTTCTTTAAATCCATCTCATGGCTATTTTATCAAGATGTCAT
The DNA here is from genome assembly GCA_015478945.1 of Trachelipus rathkii. Classification (NCBI taxonomy): domain Eukaryota; kingdom Metazoa; phylum Arthropoda; class Malacostraca; order Isopoda; family Trachelipodidae; genus Trachelipus; species Trachelipus rathkii. The sequence continues at coordinate 2,419 of JABUQX010099789.1, forward strand.
ATTGGATGTTAACATTTGAAAAATATAATGAATAATTAATATATTCTTAAAGACGAGTTGTTTGTTATATTCTTTTGCTTGTTCCGCCTCTCTCTTCTCTCTCTCTCTATACTATATATAATATATAATATTTAGAGATATTATTTTTATATATATATATATATATTTTAGAGATATTTAATAATTTATAAATGTGTAAATATATTATAATCATTTATATATATAGATATTATATATATATGGGGCACGTTATATATGGGTGGGGTATTTATCTAATACCCCTATTTTGCTAGTTATAAATAATTAAATTAAATTAAAGTATACTAAATTAAATTAAAAGAAATTATTTTTATCTTATTTTATTAATATTTTAATACAATTTTTTTAACAGAAGAAAAAGCATTTGATTCATCATAAATTAAAAAAAAAACAAACCACTAAATAATAATAGCTATTATTAATAATTGAATTCATTTTAGAATTCGCGCTTCCGTTCTGAACTTTCCATATTGATGAGTTTTAAAAATTCTTTGCACCCGCGGACGTAATGACGTTCATTTTATTCTAACTGTCAACTCTATAAGCGTGGGCTAGGTCTGTCACTACCTATAATAATCGATTATAAATAATCGCTATATATATATGAAAAAACTTTCGTGTTTCTCTTCACTTGAATATTACGAATGTGTAGGGCTGGAAGCCGTATGTTTGTCTGAGATTTATTTGTTATAAAATGTGATTAATCTAATTTCTATCAAAATATGCTACTGGTATACACATATATAAACTTTACCTTTAGTGGTATTTTACACATTAGATATACTAAGAGTTAACTGAAGAATAAATAATGCTCATAATGAGTAAGTGTAGATTTTATATTAACGCGAAAACTTTTTTTTTAAAATACTTTTTTATCTATAAAAACGACAGCTCTATTTTTTTAAGAAAAGAACAGTGATAGCTAGAAATAACTGCGATTGAATGTGATTTAAGCTCTCAAGTGATTTGGTCAAAATATGTAAGCAAGATTTTGTTTGTGTCATACAAATAAAATAGATAAGCGTATTATACATATGAAAAAATGTTTCGATGTTTTCAGTTAGCTGTAAGGTGATTATATTTAGTAGGGATACGTATTATATGAGGAGATATGAATAATTTTATATATGTAATTAGTTATAGTATATATTATATATATTAATAAGTGAAATTATGATATTAGGGTGATATAGCTTAGATAAGTAATAAGTTAGTATATTAGTAGTAACTCATCGGGACAAGTCCCTGCGTAGCTACGCCGATAGAGGAAAATTGGTAGGTTCTTGCCGGGTAGCTCGCTGACTCTGTATGTATAGGGTGATAATAAAATTAAATTATACTTCTTTATTCACATAATAAATATAAACTACCTTTTACTATTTTTCTCCTTAACATACATACATACATACAATAAAACTATATAAAAGAGATATATATTATATATTTATAAATAGTAATCTATATATATATATGATGAGAGAGACAATCCGTTTTCATAAGCACATTCTCACTTCTTCTAGTTATAAATATCATTAATTATTATTTATCAAATGCACACAATACGAACTTGCAAAGGCCATAGATTAAGATCTTAAAAGATGGATTGTTCTCATGCTCTCTGTGACTAATAATAGATTAATATATAATATAATATTATATATAATTATATATAATATTATATATATATAATATTATATACTAATATATATTATATATAGAACATTTAATTATTAATATACATATAAATATAAATAAGCTATCACTATTTCCTCTGCTGTTATCATACTGGTCTAACACTACGCCTTCGTAAGAAGGTAAAACTTTTTCTTTCAAATTAATTTCCTCTTTTCTCCCTCCATATCCTCATATATATATACTATATTATATAATGTCTATAATATCATATATATAAAAATTATTTGGAATATGATAATATATAATTATAATATATATATATAGTATAAATATTATATTTTATATATAATATATAATAATATAGATAGAAATGTTTTTATATAAATTATATATAGTATTAATAATATATATAATTATAATATATATAATATATATATGTTCTTTTCTCTTTTCTCCGTCTGTCACTTTCTTTTTTTCCTTAATCTTTTTTATCTTTCTATATATTTTATGAAACATTACATTAATTTTTTAAAATTAAACTACATGATATAGACATAAATTACTATAAGCCCCATTTGTCACCTATTTGAAATCTTGTTTTTTTATAAAACAATATGAAAATAAAAAAAAACAAATAAAAAAAAAAAAAAAAAAAAAAAAAAAATAAAAGAATCCCAACTTTTTTTTCTTAATTTTTGTTTGTCGGCGAAAGGCGTATGCGATTGATGAGTGAGGAGTGGTTTGATTGGCTCTTTTGCGTGGGTGGTGTTAGAAGAACAACAAAGCCGTTCGAGAATATAAAAAGGATCAAAAAGAAAAAAGAAAGAGAGGCGAGATGAAGAGAAGGCGGTTTCGTGGTGTGGCAGGAGGGCAGATTGAGAGCGATGTCCGTAGAGATTGATATCCGTAGTGTGGTTATATCACGCGTGGAAGCGTGCTCGAGCGGAACGTGTTATCGTATTACCGGGAATTGAAATTAAGAGAAATATATAAAAGGGAGCACAGTCAGTTAAGGGGAGGTGAGTAATGTGAAGATAATGCAATAATCGAGTGATGTGAAATAAGTGGTCGCAGTTTGTTGTGCTTTTTAGATATGCGAGTTTTTATCCGTACCTTAAAATTGTTCGAAATGAACAGAGTGTAGTGATTATACTCGGTTGTTGTGAATGAGAGTATTCTGATTTTTTTTTTTTTTTTTTTTTTTTTTTTTTTTTTTTGTTGTTTTTTTTTTTTTTGTTAATTAGATATTGTTGGTAGTTAGTAATTCCTGCGTGAATGAATAGATAATGCTAGAGAGCTATGACGCTCTATAATCAGTAAAAGAAAATATACGCTACTGCGAATAATAAATGGATGTTTAGGAATCAGAGTGTAAATAATTAGGCAATATATAATTTCCTCCTAGCAACAAAAGATAAGAGATAATTAGAAATCCTTTTTTTGTCTGTTTTGAAAGATCTTCATATATGTTATTTGCTTTTGTTACCATTTCTAGTATTGCAGATTGATTTGATTGCCAGATCTTGAATTTTCTGAATCGCTGCAAAAAATAACCCGAAAACCACTATAACTTATTAAAATATTTAATTACTACCTATTTACATAACATATGAGTGGCACAAAAAAATTATATTTTATATATAGCGACGAAAGTGGAATGGAAAAGAGGATTGAATGAGAAGAATAAGGAATAACTTTCAATCAGGCAGGTTTTTAACTATTATGTAAATATGTATAATTTTTTAGAACTCGGATTCATAGTAATAAGAAAGAGTGTGCATCAGTCTTTATCAAGGCTAAAGTCAGCTGGGTACTCCCAATTATTTTGGTCTAGTTACGCGTATACTCACGATTTACGTGTGTCTTCATACTGGGTAACACGATAGAGTGATACTTCAGCCTGCTAAGCCATCTCGGGGGTATACTTTTAAATAAAAATAGAAAACGTTACCATACGGCAACAACTATTGCGCGCCCGTACGTTTGTCCCGCTGATGCGAACAATTGAGCTTCATTGTGCGAAAGTGCCAGAGGAGGGATACTAGTTCCGATGGATCCAGTCAATTAATCTTTTATACAGGTTAGCACTTATATTATATATGATTATAATTATTATTATTAGCATAAGTATATAATATATTACTGTTATATTTATTTTGATTTCTCATAAATTTTATTCTCATTATATTCTAAGTAGTACATAAACAGTATTATATAATATTGTGTACTATTCTGGCTTATATCTTCTAGGGTGCGTAAACACGTGAAACTATTCTAGTGATTAATTATGTCATACGTTACAATTACGTGAATAGTCAACCACGCCTAGAGAGGGGTGTGTATTCCCAACTCTTATAATATAGTTTGTCTTGAGAGAGTTTTACCGATCAAAAAGTATTCTAGATCGCTGATTCTCTAAATACAAATATTTCAACTTTGCCAGGTCTCAGGTCGTTTACAATCTTTCATTAGATACATTTCAGTTTTTTATTCTTATTCGTTCCTATCCATCGCAATGCCACCTTTTTCTATCTTCAAAATTCAAAAAAAATCTCTCAATCAATTCAGCTTAATTTACAGCTGCTCTTCTATTATTTTCAGTTCTCTCTCTTGGTGACGTGTTAATTGTAAACGTTTTCTACATCTTGCAAAAACTGCTCGTTTTTTTTAATGAATTTTAATACCTTAATTAAAGATGTTCATAATATTTATCCCAAACAGATGTGAAATCCTTAATTTTTTTTAAATGAAGGACATTTAAGTACTTTAATCATTTTCATTATTACCAGGCGTATGACCAACATCTCGCAACCAACAAACTGTGGTATAATATAAAATCATATATATATTTGATCTATGTAATAATAATTTATAAATATTAAATGAAAGGGTGTTTTTTAGCATAGACGCTCCCCGAACCCGAATCCAGACGAGCCTTATATTTTAAAATGTGAGGAGCGTCGGAAGCATGGACAAGAGTTTAATATTGAATGAAGACGAGAAGAAAGCCGGAATATGTAAGAATGTGCAAAAAGATTTAATACAACTGCATCTAGCGAGCTTTGAACTTTGAAATATACCCATTTTAATGCCAGGAGCATACTTCAGCAACAAACTAGCCGTTTTACCTCAGTCGTTGTTGAATTCGAAAAAAAACAGAAACTACGCAAATCTTGTTTTATGCTTACAATTAAATCATTGATGAATAGAAATTTGTTTCCTAAAAAAAATGTTAATATTGCCTTTGTTTTTCTAAATCTGTGTTGATCCCACGGCAATAAAAATTAACCTTGTACTGAAGTTTGCTCCGATTCTTCATTTCCTAATCCATAAGAGTGTTTTAATTTATACCCGATTTTGCTATTTAATTTTGAGTATTCCTTTCGTTAGTAGATAATGAAGTTTTTATATATATTAAGAAATATTCTTACATAATATATATATTATATAAATATAAATAATATATGTATAATTTAAATGAGAGAAAAATACATATATAATATATAGTTATACGCTAATGATAAGAATAAAATGAAATCTTATCTTTATCATATAATTAACGAACTATCATATATAGAAGAATTATTAACTCTCACCTAAATGGGTTTAGAGGACGTAATTGTCGGTATGTGATAAAAACACTTTATCTTTTTGTGATTTGAAGACCACGAAGATGAAAAATGGAAGACAATGACTTACATACATTATAACTGTTTTTAAACAAACTGTGGCACATATTCTATCAATGCGGGCGAGTTCAGAAAGGCCAGAATCAGGACTGAAGGAATAGATCTATTCTGAATGCGAGGCATCAATAATTGCTTAGGGAAAAATCGTCAGCTAGGGCGTTTAAAAACAGCTTCCAAAGGCACAAATCGAGTTATGGCAAAAGACACCTTGAGTGATGTTATTTTAAAACCTCTCTCTCTCTGCTCTCTCTCTCTTTCTACTCCCTTCTCTCTCTTTAAACTCTCTCTATCTCTCTATTATTTTTATTTTCTCTTATCTCTCTCTCTCTTTGTTTTAAGAGTTGTCTTTACTCTCTCTCCTCTCTCTAGTCTGTCTCTCTCTCCTCTGTCTGTCAGTTCTTCTTCTCTCTTCTTCTCTCTCTCCTCTCCTATCTCTCTCTCTCTCTTTCTCTCCTCTCGCTCAGAACTGCTGTAACTAAACATTTAATAGAAGAACCAGATAAGGCATAAATATTAAGTAAGTATAAAGAGGATAATTATTTTTTTTTTTAATAAACATTTCGCAATCTTCTATTATGGAAGTGAACTGCTCTTACGGTAAATAATTGCCGATAGAATGAGGGAACCTAACTCTAAGCTCTCCATTGCTTGTGGCTCTCTCGCTTAAGCCGATTGTTTGCCACCTGTTAGCGGCCCCAATATATTATAGATATATATATATATAATATATATATAGATATAATATTATAATACCGGTGAGTGATAATATATAATATATATATATATATTATATATATATATATAGTATATATAGTTTACAATATATTGTATTTATATGGAGGTTAATAATATAATATAAATAAGATAATACTTAAATTACGAGGAAGTATCTATTAGAGTGAATCAAAAACCTTTAGGCGAAGACACTTCAAGGTACCCATTCGAGGAGACTGATGAGCAAACGAGTAAGGAAACATTTTAATTATGTTAAGTAACTGAACCTATGTTGTATGGACGGTTAGCGTATTCAAAGTTATGGGGACCGATTCAATGTAACTATATATTACTGTTTCCAATTGTGACCGGCAGGTCCTTACACTGGGTCTACCGACGAGATTTAGGTTACTCAATTTATAATGTTCCGTTTGGTGAGCGTGATGTACATGTACGTACGCGAAAGTCTTACAAGTTATATACACTCCGGCCGTCCTAGGCAAATACCTTTATCTTACATAATCATGAGTTCCCTGCGCCTGAAAAAGTGAGTAAGGCCAAGCTAACCAGTGCACCGCCGGCGCCAAACAATACGATACATACCCATGCCTGTCGCCGACGCAGCCGAACCAGGATGTGAGTGAATCTCTCAATGAATTAAGGCCTGCCGTCACTGTACCAGCCGAACGCGGGAGAGCATGGACACAGAGCGCACCTCAATTATCCTTGTACGCCTTCTTAAACACGTACGCTCTCCACACCCACCACCCTCTTCTTCGCCACGTTCAATCTGCGCTCTCGAGATTCTTTTTTCCTAGGCCCGCAGAAGAGGTCCAATCTACATTCGAAGGCGTGCATTGATTAAGGCGTAGTAAGAGAAAAACACTGATGTGCTAGTTTCTGGGTTGACGGTGGGGTTGTGTATCTAGTGTGAAAAAGATCTTGGTTTATCCACAGACTTACAATGAGGTGCGCTCTTTGCCATTTTCGTTCTGACCCACCGTATCAGCTACTCACATTATACAATCGTCGGATTAACTCTCGATAGAGTGTAGTGAATCCAATGTGGAATCGATGCTTACATCTATGAGACTCAGAAATGATTGGTGCAGATGTAGTATTGTGACGTGTATTTCTACGAAATACGTTCACACGGTCTATCTAGTGTAAAGGCACGCACAAACATATTAAAATTGAGTAAAACCTAAATCGTCTGTAACCTACATGCAACACGATACAGTCACTACAAGTTAAACTGGAACGACATGATGACCTATACAATACGTCCGTAACTTTGAACGTAAAGCGTTCATCCTTACAACACTAGGTTAGTGTTAACAATAAATGTTCCTTATCTGTTTTCTCTATCAGCCCCTCCCGGTTTCTGTCGGCAATGGGTATGTGTTAATCACCCGTGTATTTATAATTATATATAAAATAATAACTTGTATAATATATACATAATTTTATAAATAATATTTATATATCTATATCCTGACTATAACGCTATACCCGTAGTACGAGTAGCGTATTCGGTGATGGTTACTATTAGTATATTATATTTTACTTATATATATTATATCTATATATATTACTTATATATATATATTACTATATTAGGTTGTAGTAGAACATATACTATTTTAAGTCATTTATAACATAGTAAAAAAATACATAGTCATTAACATAAATTTTACAGTATATAATTAGACTCACATATATCGTGCATATATTGATAAATATAATATATGCCAGTAATATATAATTATTAATATCTATCCTATAATAAGACTACCTACCACCTATATCAATCTTTCACTCACTATAATCATATACTATACTGACTTATATATATATTTATTTTAACTTAGTATAGTATATTTATACGGACGTGGAATATGTTAGTCTGATATATTAGATAATATATATAATATATTGAGATTAGTACAAGTTAATAGATTAATATATCGTGAAGTTTTCAATGTAGGATTGATCGAGATATATATTTATTAATTATATATTACATTGAATATCTAGTGAAATAAAGTACTATTTTAAATTCTCGGTTAATATAATTTAAATGTGAGAATGGCGATATTTTTCAAAAATATGTTATATATTCTCTCTATTTATTAAAAATTATGGGCAATTAATTTGTTATTTATACATTTAAATGGAAAATAAAAATCCGTTCATATATTTGTCTCATAATTATAATAAATGCCAGATAACTTGACACCCTCGTACCTAAATATTATACTAAAATAGAGTGTAGTGAGGTATATTTATATATAAATATATAGATACCATATATTAATATAAGTTATGAATGTAAAGACATCTTTATACACATCATGATTTAACGTCTAAGAGTTTTAACAACTTAATATATGCTCAAAATACAGCTTCAAATTTCAATGTACCTCATCTAATAAGCGATACTATAACAGCCATATATATATTACTATATTACTGCAGTGTTTTGAAGTATTATTTGGTAAAATGGATTATTACTCATTCTTTCCCTCGTAATATATAGATAACTGTGATGCTGTTATATAATAGTATATATCTTACTATATTTATACGTACTTGGATAATATTATATATAGATATTATATATCAAATATGTTATTATTGTTACCTTAATAACCAAGATTACCAATACTAACTTGGACAAAGTTTAGCCCTTATCTCTCTTAATGATATAGTATCAGATTTTTATATTAGTATAATACATATGAAATGATAATATAATAATATAGTAGGCTATAATGAATGTAATAATAATAAATAGAATAATACATTTGTCCCTAAATACAAAGCAAGGACACTAGTGTATAATGAATAATATATAATAATAATAATAATATTATATACATATGGAAGTCGATCTACTGATTATCTGAGCCAGTAAAGAAGAAATAATGATAATGATCCAACTGCAAACTTAGATAATAATATAAACTATAATGTTAAAGATAATGGCACAGAGAAATCACCCAATCCCCTTAATTCTGGTCTACGCTCACCTCAATAAAGAGGGAAGACTAAAGAATGTAACTAAAAGATATCAAAAATACACAGAGTGACACAAGATCGTAAAGATAAACACAGGATGAAGCCACTACAGAAGCTCGTCACCAAACAAGACTAACACAATTTTAACTGGTGCTTCAAATTCAAGAAAGTCAATCCATACAGTGCTGCATTTGAGCAGCTGTTGTCTATAGGAAAGTATAGGTTGACCATTACCCACTCAAACATCAATTACCGAGTGCAGGCAGTGACTAATAGCCAAGCGCAAGCGACACACCATTCACTGTCATGTTAATTAGAAGGTGAACGACGCCGCAATGTGCGTGGAAAATAAACGAAGTTCAGTAAGGATTAACTCTCCCCTCGAGCATCCTGCCCCGTTGTAGTGCCTATAGAAAGAGATTAGACCCAACTCGCTGGTCCTCCAGAAATGATACATTATTTTGCATAATAACGCGTAAGGTTATAGCGACAGATAGCGAGGACAGTTTTATTAATTTAATTTTAGGATTGGGAATTCCGCACTCTGCTAATTCACTATAATTCGGTGATATAGAACTGTTTTAGAAGTTGATCACAGAGCACCAGTGCCCATAGATAACTAAACACAAATTCTTTTAGATTGATACGGGACGCTCAAGAATCTGCCGAAGTTTACGAAATCTTTCTTATTTCACATTAGTTTATGAGTGAATGATCACTTTATTAAGTTGGCACCGATTTTCCATATTTCTTTAAGAAGGAGACTAACTAGTTTTTACTTAAATATATGTTCCGAATATGTTCAATATTAAATTCCTCATCTTGTCCTCCAAAACAGCGGTCGTTGCTCAAAAAAATCCCGCACACAGTATATTGAATTTTGGAGACCACCTTAAGAAAACATTCCTCCTCACATAAAGGAGAAACAATCAATTTAAAATATTCGCAAACGGAAGCCCATATTAAATACGGAATACGTTTATTGCGAGTTTCCCTGATGCCATGATCTCACGTCTTACGCAATTTTCCAGGGAGTATGGGTTAATGTAGATATATCATATGTTCTATATGTAGTTTTATAGTATACCTCTAGCTTAGATGGTGTATATTATAAGTTGGATCATAGGTACACTATGAACACACAAAACATTTGGGGCGGGAGAGCCAGTCGTGAACTATAGCAAAGTTGGAAGTGTTTTTTTAGATGATGTTCACACCATGTCCACACAGAAACACTGAAGCGCTGTGAAGAATCTATAGTTTTACTCTAAAACACGTTGAACTCCTCACAAACGAGTTATACGTAAGTACACCAGTGCCAACTACTCAGGCATAGAAATATACCCCATTCCAGATCAATTGACAAAACAAGAATAGAATCCCGGAAACTGAAAGTCTAACGCGAGAACAACCTCCTTAGATGCCGAAGAGGGATCAGATTAGGACTCGACAAAAGTGCGTATTAAAAGTAGACAAATAAGCTGATAATATACGTATTTACGATTACCATTGCATTTCTCAAAATGTATTACTCTCGCCCTCGCAAGCATATGTAGAGGTTTAAGATACACTGAGAGTTAGTTAATCACTCCCTCTCCACTGAAAAACAACAAAAAGTTTCTCTCTCCATCTATCTAAAGGTCTCTATGAAAACAAGAGAATAAGAACCAGTACATGTACCATGAACATGCTTTCAAGATATATGATTACGCCTACTCACAACCTCGAACGTCCCAATATATGCCCTCCTAAACAGAGTCATCACATACTACACAGTGTGAATAAGGAAAAGAATGTGTTCCATATGACACCTGAGAGTAGATGAGATCCTTATTATGTCGATCTAGAAAATAAAAGAAATCAGAATCTCCAATTGACTAACAAGAGATATGACAACGTGACGAGCTTCCAAACTTATACCTAGGTTTACTGTCAGTAGAGAGGTGTGCGCGTAACTTATCAATATGACACATCCTGAGGTCTCGAACCATCCGAAGAGCGACCGATTACTTCACTTCTTGTAGGATTTCCCTGTCGTTCTCTCGAACTCTCTACACTACCTAAACGACTCTGCTCTACTATTTAATTCTGCAAAAAAGCCGAATATATAAACCCAAATTACATTTTGTATATATGGTCTTTAATACTGCGCTTGCTTACAATCTTCCAAAAATACATAATTATTTTCTTATGTTTAAGCCACCAGAGATTAAAATGAGAATCAAACCGAGTATTGAAGATATCTTCTAGAAACTGTTTGTATATAAAAATTTTAGAAAATTTAACACCTGTTATAACAATTTTTTTTGTATTTTTAAACCTAAATGAATTTAGAATTTTTTTATTAAACCTTAAATGAATAACGAATTAATAAAAATAGTTTTTAAAAATATATGTATTTTTATCATTTCTCTTTTTTTAACCAATAAATAAAAATATTTTTAATCATTAATTAAAATTAAAAATTAATGAAAGCTGAATTGCGAGATAAAAAGAACACGCGTTGTCCGTATTAAGTCTTCTTTGTTCCCGCCCGATTAACGATAATTGTTCTAGACGATTGAACAACGATCGATTAATCGATCGATCTCGAGTCCATTCCCTGTGAAATAACGTTTTCAAAAAATAAATTGTTCGAAAAAAAATGAGGCCGCTTTGCGAAGTGAATTGCCAACTCGATTGCCGGGCGACCGTTCCGCCTAATTTGGTTCTAGAAAATTTCGAAGCTTATCGGAAAATTGAGGATGAATCGCAACGCCGAGAATTTATCGCTTCGCGTATTTCGCCCAATTTGTCGAATCTCGCCGGCGGTAGGAAAAGAAAATCGTTAACCGCCACAGACGATTTTGACGACTCGTTTTACCTGGACGTCGACGTATCTCGTAATAAGAGGGCTCGCGTTTGTCAGAACTATTTTAAGAGAACGTATCACATCACAGATAGACCAATAATGGCCGCCATCGAAACTAAAAGAAGAAAAGAAATCGATAGACTAAAAGTAATGTACGAGAAAATAATAAATTTAAAACATGACGGTCTATACGATAGGTGCCCTGCGTGCGACGCGTTTTTCGTGACCGATAACGAAGAAGAAATGAAGCCTTATATGAAAATATATCGTTGGCACGTAAATGATACGCTCGCGTTATACAGAATGAGGAAAATGGAGGAGGAAAGGGCCGGGCAGAATTCGGTCGTCGTTCGCTTGCAATTGCAGAAACCGATCGAGTGTCCGGCGACGGCGGGTGAATCATCATCGACATCAACATCATCATTATCATCATCATCATCATCATCGACATCAACATCATCATCATCATCATCATCATCATCATCATCATTGACTGGTTCGCCTAACGGGACGCGTAAAATAGAACGGGTTTATAATTTCTCAATTTACGCGCCGAGGGATAAAGTCTCGTACTGCTACGTGTGGCGCGAAGGGGAGGGAACCAACGGTTCGTCCGAAATCGGTTCTTGCGTTCACAAATTTATTGAGAAAGAGTCTCGAAATTCGAAAGACCGTATCGATTTCACTTTTTATTCCAAAATTTTAAACGAACCCGAAGAATACGATATGGCCATTGCATTGTATAAGGACGTCATCAAAAAATATAATGTTAACAGCATTACGCATAAGTTATTAATCGGAAACCATATTATTCCTAATATCGGCGATTATTTAAAACCCGATTTAGACAGGTTGTTTGAATTGAGAATGAATCAGGAACCCATTCGTTCTCCCGAAGAATGTATGAACGTGATTAGGAATAAGGAATTAGGGATATCGACCGCGTTACGCGTGATGAAACGAGGTGACTTCTACGACTTGAAGCGATTGGCGAATAACTATGATAAGAGGGATAGTTTTAAAAAATTCTCAGAAACTAACGAATCCGATTTCAATCTAGTGGAGGTAATTCAAGTACGTAGAGGAGATCCCGAACTAGTTTTTTACAAGACGAGTTTTGATCCCGAAGAACCTTATAAAAAGCGTTTCTTTAGAAACAAGATACCCGATCCCCTACATTGAAAGCTCAGCTAGCTGTTTTTAGGTTGGTTGATGTGACTCGTTCATTTAAAATCTTCCTCGAAAAACTAATTTTTTCACTTTTCAAATTTAATGTTTAACGACATACGTACGCAGTTTCTTAACTATATTTTTTAATTTGTCATCGATCAAATTTTTTATTATAGATTAAAATATTATTAAAATTACGAAAACTAGACTTTTTTTACCTATTTTATTTTTAATTGGATTATTAAAAAAACAAAACAAATAAATCAAATAGTCCGACCTCCTTCGTGAAAATACATATATAGAAAAAGAGGCATCGATAGATTTTAAGAAATAGCAACAAACCATGCGGGGGTGAATTCGGAGACCGAAACCTTTCAAAAAAAATTTAAGGCTTAGGGAACCTTTTTACTTTTCGGGAGATGGGAAAAAATAAACGTTTCGTTCCTTAAGGGAGTTTTTTTCGAAGGAATCCAAAAAAAAAATAATTGCGGAATCTAGGACTTCGCGTAGTCCATTAAAGGTTCCGCGTGTCGTAAGGAAGTAATAGATCGAAACTGCGGTCGCTTATCCGTCGATCAGTTTTTGAAACTGCATCAGATATCGAAAAACTAAAAGCAGCTGTAGGGTGTTTAGACTCCCTTCGTTACTTTCCGGGGTGAAGGGCCTTCTAAAGAACACCTCATTATCAATTCTTTAAAGACTTAGGTTCCGTAATTATTTTTTTTTGTTTCCCTCGTAAAAAAACTCGCTTAAGGAACAAAATTTATTTTGCACCTTCCCCAGAAGTATAGAGTAACGTTATGTCGTGCCCCGAACGAACCGTAGGAGGGTAGTAAAGTGTCGATCCAAAATTTTAAAATATTTTTATTGACAAATATAAAAGAACAAATTATCGTTTAAACCCTAACATTTTATTGAACAAAAAAAGTCACAGGAGCACAAGAAAAGATTCAACACAATTTCTGTAATAAGGAATACTAAAATCTTTTATACAATCTACCCTTTTTACCTTCAGCCGATTTTAAACCACAATAATTTTCAGAATAATGGTCATACAAAAAGTCTTGATCTCTCGACTGATTCATTTTTTCGATTGGTTGCTCGTCACTATCCCACGATGAATTATGTGTGTATTGAGATATTTGAATAACTGATTCGTCTTCTTCCCCTTCTTCTTCACTTTCGTTTTCCCTTTCTTCATCTTCGTCCGGATCGTTTCCTTTTTCATTTACCCCATTGATTCGGTGGCTATCTTCCTCTCCCATCATACTTTTGTTCGTAGGTAGTTTTAACGAACGCAGGGTGGTTAAATTTAAATTGATTAATCGCCAATCGGTTTCAAACAAAAGATGTCTTACCCTACTTTCCGGCTCTTTTAAAAGAACATTGCCTATACGTATAAATTTGGCGTTATATTGTTCATAGTTCTCGTTATTAAATCCAGTAATAAAATCAATCAGTCCAATATTCAAGCCATATTCATCCACGCCACGTTGTAGAACGTGAGAAATTATTCTTCGCGATATATTATTCGTAATGTTATGTAAAATAACGACGTAAGAATTTTCGGGTAAACCAGGGTGAGTTTCGTCTTTAGTTATATGGATACAAGGCTTTAGATTTTCGAAGTATTCCGGTCCCCCGCCGCACAGTCGCTTAGAAAATTTTATGGCCTTAACAATATACGTACAGAGCTTTTCCACTGTATTGTAATCGAGATCAAAAATAAGAAACGCGCAAAACCGAGGTTCAAATTTATAGTTTTCCGAATCTTGTACCCCCGGGTGCAGCCAAGGGAATTTTTTTGTGGCCATTTTTCTGTAAAAGAACAAAATTTGGAAGTGAATATAAAAAACCGCCGTATCTTTTTATATTGAAAAAATTTAAGTAACTAAGATATCTTTAAATAATAATTTTATTTAATACGAAAATTAATATTTAAAACGAAATACGCGATTAAAAA
>JABUQX010099789.1:20000-28832 GCA_015478945.1 Trachelipus rathkii
AAAACAAAAAAAAAGTGAGACTGTGGCTTCATGTCCAGAATACCTGTTTCTATTATATATTATTTTCTACATGGGCATTGTCTGTCGCAGATATGCGCTAGTTTACCATAAATCGTTGAAAATGCCCGTTTCAACTCAGGGCGTTAGCTCCCTGCCGTGCGTCAGCATGGGTTTTTTGGTTTCTCCAGGCAAGATTGCTCGTCCAGGGGCTAAACCTTGTTAAGTATTAAACAAAAGAAAAAAAAATCCTTGATACATTGTAATTTCGCGAAATCCTAGATTCCGTAATTATTTTTTATGGTTCCCTCGAAAAAAAACTCGCTTAAGGAACGAAAAATTTATTTTTCACCATCTCCCGAAAAGTAAAATGTAACGTTATTTCGTGCCCGATCGAAGTGTAAGAGGGTTACTTTACACCTACAAAATTTAATGCATGCGTAAAACTATCATTTAAACCTCTAACTAGTTTATGTGGTAACGTTTTTTTTCGGTACATAATAAACTCCGACGGAAAACTCTTGAAGGAGTTAAAAAGCTAATTATGAGTGGAGTGTTGTTTGAATAATTTTTATACCTCGACGCTATTTAAATTGCTGAAATAAATTTTTACGCTTTGTTAAATAAATAATTTTTTTAATTTTAATTTTGAACTAATACAATAATAATTAATAATAATATATTAATAATAATAATTAAACATAAAATTATTAATAATAATATAATAATAATAATAAATAATAATAATAATAATAATCATAATAATAATAATTAATAAATAATAATAATAATAAATAAAATAATAAATAATAATAATAATAATAATAATAATAAATGAACTTAGAAATCAATATAATAATAATCAATAGTAAATAATTACAGGCAAAAAGATTATTAATAAATGAATAAGTAATGAATTAGAGTAGAATGCGAACTAAATAGTACAGTAGTATACAAGTACTAAGTAATAATAATTAAAATAACGGTAATAATAATAATAATAATAATAATAATAATAATAATAATAATAATAATAATAATAATAATAATAATAATAATAATAATAATAATAATAATAATAATAATAATAATAAACAAGTATAACAATATAGTTAAAAGAGTATATATAGATAATAAAAGACAAAACCCCCCGTAGAAATGAAAAATGTTTATCCGTTCTTTATTCACTGCTCAAATAATAGAAGCGACCCACCCCACTGGGATACCAAAACTTTGAGCACCGACCAATGGGAATTTGATGAAATGAGTCACTCGATTAAAATTAATTTTGGAGATGAAAACGACGAATACGAAATAGAGGCCTCAGACCTAACGGCTGTGCCGTATATCGATGAAAATAAATACGAGGAAATTTTATTCGGGACTCCACCATCCGTCGAATTTTTACCGTTGATATTCTTTCTGAGAAACGATAAAATCGGTATTGTGAGAAAGAAAAGTAAAAAACTGTTTATATTCGAAAAGATGGGTTTAGAATTAACGAGCCCCGTCTATTACGGAGATTACGCGTGTCATGGTGAACGCGGACGTATCGAGTTGCGATCGAACAAAGGAATTTATACGCGCTTGTCGACTGAAATTCCAAAGGTGAATTTAATCACGGGTTTAATATTCTGGTCTTTCGCAAGCATAGTTAGGTTGGAGGGGAGTAAACCTAAAAAAATTCCTATCCTTTACGGTTGTTCGAAATGTAATATACTCAGTTTCTCGCCATCGGTTAAGCAAACGATTATACCGGTATACGGCTTTTCGTCCGACACCGAATTAAATTATGTCCCGTCTTCGTCGGACCCGGCTGTCGACGGAAGTGTAGTGGGTAATTTCATCTTTCACGACGGAAAAATTAGGCTGAAATTCGACTCATTGAAACGAATAACCGCGATATTTACGGCTAGAAAATATTTGATCGACGATCCATGCTTGTCGTATTACCGCCGCGAAGAGGACGAAAAAAGTTTTTCTTCGTCATCGCTTCCGAAACTAAAAGAAATTTTATTCGCCGAAGGTGGAAAAGGAGGTAGCAGCGGCGTTCGAGATGTTTCGTACAAGAAAGCGTTAACTCCTAATAGCGATAGCGATAAGGGCGCAAAAACGAAGCGAGAGATCGCTAACGCGTTTCTCGACGAGGTAGAAATATTGTTATCCGACGAAATAGGCGACGCGCAATCGGTTCTCAAGGACATCGATATGTACGAAAAAATTCGTCAAATCGTCGAATTAGCGGTTACGTTTGGCCACGAAAAAGCATTGTGGTCTATCCTAAATTTCTTTTTCCGCGAAAATTTATGGCACAGTAAAAAAGCCGCCCGATGCATTAGTTATATCGTCGAAAGGGCCTCGGAAAATTCCTCGCCTTACCTGCCATCGACGGCGATAGATGCGGTCGCGGAGGACAAAACTTTTCCTTCCCGCTTCACCGCATTAGTCTTTTTTTCCGAGGCGTTCGTTTCGGCTTACGAAAATAAAGGCGTTTGCAAGAATTTCGGCGAATCGTCGAAACTCTGGTTCTACGCCGAACCGAACAGAACTCCGATTCAGTTTCAGTCTAGAATAGTTCAAAATTTGCTCAATCCGAGCGACTTTGACATTGACGGACCTAAAAACGCGAAGGCGACGTCTACAAAGGGGGCCTTTTGGGTAAATAAAAAGAGAATCGAAGGAAAAATCGCGTCCGAGAGACCCAAAGCTGCGGACTCTTCGTCGCGGCACTTCTCCCCCAAAATTTTGAAAATCAGATTCTCGGAATTTAACGAGCTAGATTTTTACGTTATTAACGATAGGGACATGGGGTTATCTCATCGAATTAAATTGCTACGGCGGAATTATTTTTCATCGGCGATTAAATCTAATCCTCTCTCGACGTCGTCGGGCGTTATCCCAGAAAGGCGACTTATATCCGACAAAAGAATGGAAATGGGACCATACCCGCCGCCCGAGGAAGTGGCTTGCGTCGCGGCCCTTAAAAGAAACGGATTTTACAGCCCCCGATTGATATACGATGACGAAAAGGAATCGACGAAAATCGCGTCGTCGGCGTCTATGAAAGACATCCAGAACCAAAAAGAAGACATCGAAAAAATGTATGAAAAAATAGAACTGATTAAGTATTTTACGAATGGCGATCGACAGAACGAAAAATGGAACGAATTCGCTTACCTATCCGAGAGTACGCTGCGAAATTCGAATATCAGTTGCAAGCTGTTTCCGTTCGTAACGAAAACTGTGGGCAAGTACTGCTCCGAAAAATCGTCCTACGAGAAATTTTTTCACGTTTATTTAAATTTTCATAACGAAAGGGATAGAACCGCGGAAATGTTTTTACCCGACGAAGATTTAAAGGCGTTACGCGAAAACGGGCTTCTCAGAGCTTCTGTGAATAATATGTGCGAACTCGTCAAGTTTAACGAGAAAGAAAAATTCATTAACTCGCTATCGATGAAGGAGATCCTAAAGAGCGTTTTCCCCGAAATTATATTCGATATCGTAAAAAGTTTCTATCCAACATTCGGTGAAAAAGGTTTTTTAAACTCTGTGCGCGAGGTGATACGAATATTGTGCGACGGATGCGCGGAGGCGTTCCAAAACGCAGTTCACCCAAACCGACTATATTCCTTTTTATTTCCGAAAAAAACGTCCTTAAATAACGAAGAAAACGGAGGAAAGGGGTGGGAAGACGACTTTATTTCCATGGGATATTTGAAGCGAGAATTAAACTCTATCATTCCGCTAAAAATTCTTAAAAATGAGTTTAGGGAACTATCGGCGCTGAATGCGGCAATACCGGAAGAATTTAATTTGGGAACCGCTACCGTTAATAATAATAGTAATAATTTCGTTAACGTTAAAGGTATTTCGAGCAATATAGAAATACCGGGGAAGATCGACTACGTACGTCTTCGTTTATTATTGGAGTCACTCAACAAACCTTTGCTTAAAGAATTAGAAAATAGTTTACTGTTGGAAAAAGAGCAAGATTCTATTCACGATTTCATGAAGTTAGAAAAAATAATCGACGAATTGATTAAAAAACCTTACTCCGAAAACGTTATGGAATTCGACGACGTAGCTCGAGCGGATATGAAACGCGATATTTCGTATTTGAAACATTGGAAAAAAATCATATCGAATTTAGAAGATAATAGAAAAATTTACGCTACCTTTTCAAAATTATCTTTGCACGTCGTTTACGAAAATACTTCGGTGAAGTGTTTCCTAATGGTTCCCAATGTTTGGAAGGACATAACCTTTCTCGGACTCAAAGAGTTAATGTCGTTCATTTTCGAAATCGTTGCAAAGCATATTTTTTACGATCATTTTACGGAAGAGAACGAAATTTTAAACCAAAAAACGACCGAAATTTATAGCCTATTAAAACTCAATTACTGCGATAATGTTATTCAGAGCATGATTTCCAATGGAATTACCGCGGCGGATATTCGACAGAACGTCGATACATCTCCTAGTTCGTTTTTGAAAATCGTACGCGAAAATGTTAAAAAAAATAAAATCGAAGAAGATTCAACCGATATTTACGACGACGGGAGAATTGGGCTGAGGTTAAATAAGGAAGAAGAAGAACAAGAGAACGCATCACAGATCCTCGCGGGGAGGAATAAATTAAATATCGAGTTCCCGGAATCGGCGAGCATCCAGGAATTGTCAACCGATTATCCGTTTTCTATCAATAGTGTCGAACAGTAAATTCCTTTCGTTTCCGAACTACATCATACATTATATAATATATATATATATATGATATATATATATTATATATATAATAAATAAATATATATATTATATAATATAAATATATATATATATATATATATATATATATATATATATATATATATATATATATATATATATATATATTATATATATATCGATTCATACTGGAAATAACATAAAGGTAATTTTAAAACCAAACAAATATTTTTATTTTAATTTGAGTGACTCGCAGCAGCAGCACGCGAGATACTTTTTCAATCGCTCGTAGGCCGCATCGAGATTATCATTAATCACCACTAAATCGAAGTAGCCATCCTTTTCCCCGAATTCTAGCTCCTTTCGGGCGGCTAAAAGTCTTTTACTCAGCGATTCTTCGGTCTCGGTTCCACGAGTTCGTAATCTTACCTCTAAATCGTCTATCGAAGGTGGTTTAATGAATACCAAATAAGGATTCAAATCCGAGTTCTTGACCACCAGCGCTCCTTGGACGTCGATATCCAAAATGCACGCTTTATCGGCTTTTAAAACCGATTCAATGGCTCTTTTACTGGTGCCGTATGTATTACCCGCGAAAATAGAGTGCTCGATGAAATCTCCGCGTTCAATAGCCTCTGTAATTTCTTCTTGAGAGACGAAATAATAATGAACCCCGTCTTGTTCTCCATTTCGTGGCTCACGAGTGGTGTGGGATACGGAAAATCCGAAATATTTTTCGTATTCGGAAATTAACCTTTTGATGAGAGTGCTCTTCCCGACACCCGATGGTCCGCAAAAAACTATCGGTCTCGTTAGCATTGCGCGCGCGCCGGGTTAGTTCTCGGGACGCACGAATTTACGATATAAATATTCAGCGGGCTGTCGATCCGTAAATCTAACACCCTTCCAAAAATAAATTAAAAAAAATTTAATGACAAGGTCTCGGGGGAATTAAAACAAATAAATTAAACAAAAAAAAAACAGTTATATATAAAATATTTAAGGTTGATAAATACAATGAGAAATAAGTTTTTCAAAAATATTTTTTATTCCAGTCTCGAATTTAGTTTTGAATCCGGGTAAGTTGTTAGTCGAGAAAAGTTTATCACGTCGTCGTAATGTATCTTCGAAGAGTATTCGAGTTGTCAAAATTTTATAACTTGATAATAGAACGAGACGACAGCACAAACGTTCCAACGATAGGTTTAAAATTAGAAAACACCACCACCAAACGGATTTTAGAAATCGACATAGATGTTTACGCGTCATTAGTAAATCTTTACTCAAAATATACAGAAAAAGACATCGAAACCGAAACAGAACATGTGCTGAGGGTGACGCCGAAAACGAATTTATTTTGCAAGCTGGACAATATCATAGAAGCCGAAGATGAAATGCCCACGCCTTGCCTATCTCTTCAAAAGATATCGATGACGGCAACGAGATTTTCTAAAAGAACTAGATTCATAAAAATATACTCTGAATGTCGTATTAATTTTTGTCTCGTTGGTTTCGAAAGCATTTGCACACTCATAAATTTATTTCCCGTCGTAAAAAATCTTTGGAAACGGTTTAAGAGGTCAATAGAATCTGAAAGATCCATCTACGGACATATGGTTTGTTATTATTTTAAGGAATTTGAAAGATCATCGAATGTTGTTTTTCCCCCACACCTATCGAACGCCGAAATAAAAAACTTCATTCTCTATTATATACGTATATTCGAAGTACCGTTATTCGAGCGTAAAAAGCTTGAAAATTTTCAGTTTTTTAACTATCTTTACCGTAAGAAAAAAATGTTGAGAGAAATGAAGATCAAAAAGGCTAGTAAACGTTTGTGGAGAGAAATAAAAGCGCCGACCGATTCTGGTTATGAAAATAAACGTATTTAAAAAATTAGTTTGTAAAATAATTATGATATAATATAACATTTGTTATATAAATAATTATATACAATATAATTTCATTATACTTAAAAAAAAATTATCTCTAAATAAAGAATTTTACACGACATTTGTTTTATTATTCGAGTGTTAAATCCCACGAATAAATATAATACTTCCTTTGCTTTCATTAACCGATCGATAAAAATTGTTAGTGATTATCATTTTTTAACCACTAATAAAAATATTTCGAAGGAAAACTGTTTTTTTCTAACGCTTTCAATTAACCACATTTCGATTTCAACTTCAATTAACTATTAGTTTGAAGCTCCCTTCCTTACTCAAGAGCTTATCACTTCTTATTCAGTCAAGTTTTATTTTTTCAGTCGATGTAAAACTCGTTCCTCCTAATATTTTTTCAAATTTATCGTTTATTTTGGATATATGATTCGACGATCTTATCAAAAAATAAAAAAATATAGCTACGAGTGAACAATTGACTGCGAAATTAATCATCGCAATCACCGCAAGCTCGTTGAAACCATTCCGCGTGCACATGTTTAAGATTTTGTGATAGGAAAAAGATAAATATTATCACGTAAAGGAAATAAATTGTTATTTGATCGAATTAACAAAAATATTTATTAGGGTCGCTAATGTTTTAAATTTGGTCATATACGCGAAAATGCGGTTAAGGCGGTGTCTGTCTGGAACGAAAATTTTCCGAAAAATTAATAACGCTTCGCCCTTTCCTGGTTTGGCAAAAAGTCTCTTTTAAAACCCCTATTTCCGCATAAGACTTATAAAATTTTTCCGCAGTTCGTACGCTATGACACATAATGTCGCACACTTCCTTTTTAAGATACGGTTGGCACTCTGCCGTTTCGGTGGTGGTGCCCTTTCGATTCCGGGTGGTGGTAAAGATTTTGTTTAAACCGCACCGTTCGGTCAATCTTCGCATGCTGTTATACACGGATTGCGGGGTAAAAGATGCGCCCCTCTCGGTGACGAAAAGTTTGTCGCTGCCGCCGCCATCGTCCGTTTCAGAAGAAGATCGCGACATTAAAATTGGTCGAATAAATTTCACGTAGGCCTCCAACCCTTCCTTCATCGTCGGAGTTAAAAATAAATGAACTTCCCCGTATTTCGCGCTCGTTTTATGTTTGTGACAGTTCAGGACGTATAGATCGTCGAATCGCGACGTTTCCGAAACTGGCGGCTGCGGTGGCAATTTTTCGATTTCCTCGTATTCGCCGATGGTCAAATTACCGATCACCCCCGACCTCGACGACGTAGTCACGATTAACTGAAAAATCAAAATGTCCCTTAATTTGCTGGGAGAATAATCGCTAAACGCTGACTCTTTATTGAGACGAAATTGATTTTGAAAATTAATCAAGAGCGACCAACCCTTCGAATAGTAGTGGCTTTTCAACACTCGTTCTACGTCTTTCGCGAATATCGCTCGTTTCGGATCTTTTTTCAATTTCTTTATTTCGTAAGCCTTTTCGCAACCGTTCAATTTTTTAACGATAAGACCCAAATCCTCCTTTACGAAATCGTTAACTATTTTAGCTTTCACCATCGACGATACCGACTTCATATTCATAGACGTACGCAAGAAAGTTTTAAAGTTTTGCAGTTTCAGAACGATGGTATTCGGGGATAAACGACCCAGCAGAGTCTCCGTGCAAATACATATAAATTACAACGACGCGGCGGAAAAAAGATGAGAACTCCTAAACGCGATGACGAAATTAAAGCATCGACCTCCTCCGGCGTAGGTAAGACGAATTTTCCGAATAAAAGTGGGAAAGTAAATAAAGGAAAGAAGGAAAACTCCGAAATCGCAACGACTTCTGGCGTAGCTTCGACGAACGCGGATGGAAAAGGAAGAGGGAAAGGGATTGGTAAAAAAAATGTAACTAAAGAGCGTAAGAAAAACCCTCCCAAAAATAGTAAGCCGGTTAAGAAAAAACGAGAAGTAAAGAAAACCAAACGAGTCACCAAAGCTAAGAAAAAACGAGCGCCCCCCAAAAATAAACGCGTTAAAGAAAAAGTGCCAGGCTCCGAAGGCGACGAAATCCCACCGGAGGCGGCTTCGCGTAAAAAGGCTGCGAAAAAAAGAAAGGAGCTTAATAAAAGTAACACTAAAGTCGTGAAAAATAAAGAAAAGAAAGAGAAGAAAGCCCACGAAAACGGTGAGAAATTGGAGATAAAGAAA
>JABUQX010099790.1:0-10000 GCA_015478945.1 Trachelipus rathkii
AGATATATGCGTGCATTTTGCGTTGAGAATTGGTGTCGAGCTACTGTGAGACTGATTGTTGGACAACAAGGTGTTAGAGGTGGGAAAGAATGTGTTGATTAAATTTATACATTAAAGCAAATGAATAAAAAATTAAGAGAAAAGGCGAGGAAACTTCCTTTATTTATATTTTATTGAACTTGCAAAAGGTCTATGACAGGAATAATAGGAAAGCTCTGTGGCTAGTGCTAATGATAATTGTTGTTTTTGGCAAGTTCCTTAATGGAATTTAAAGTATGCATGCCGGGGGTGAAGCGTGTGTAAGAATAAATGGGGTTAAGAGTGAATAGTTTATTGTTAACAGAGAAGTGGCATGAATGTGTTTGGTCTTCATGGCTATTTAAATTAAATATGGTTGGTAGGGAAGGATGTTATACTCATGGAAAATTTTGATGACTGATGGGAGAGTTTGGTCAGCTATGTAAACGAAGGTGGTTTGAAAGTAAATTTCCTAAGAGCAAGGTGATAGCGGTACGTGAGGAGTCCGAATTAAGATATCAACTTGGATGATAGACAACTGGAACAAGTATTTAATATTTAGGATATACGTTGGATGAAAAAAGAATGGAAGTTGCCAGTGGTAAAAAGGTTGCTGAAGTAATTAAATTTGGGGTGTATGCAAGGGAACTAAGTACCTGAATGTGTTAGAATTTTTCATGAGGGTATATTATTACGGGTGTTATTTAATAGTATGAAAACTATGATGTGGAACAGGATTTGGGGAACATTTTGTTCATCTTAGGAATTTAATAGGTTTGAAAAAAATATAAAAAATGAAGAAAAATTATTAGGATGTTATCTAGTCTTACGAAGGGAGTAGATAAGAGAAATAATGAGAGAATATTATATATGGTTTGATTATTTAGAAAGAATGAATGATAGTCGATTGATTAAGGAATTCCACAAGTGTGAGTGTATTAGTACGTAACCAATACCGACTAAAGAAAAGGTGGAATGAGTCGTAAATAGAGTATCTGAGGGAATGAAATGTGAATTTATTTCAAGTGAGCAGAATGGATCATATTGTGAGTGAATGCCGTGGAATTGTGAGAATGCATGGACATGAACCTGACTCAGTGAATAAACCCCGACATTAACAAGATGCCTCAGTGGGTGACTCTCGTGGTGAGTAAAGCTTCAGCTTAGATTTGGTTTCAAAGATCTCTCACTTAAGTGTAAGAGTAGTTGAAATAAACCGGGGGATTTATTTGTTAAACTTTTAATTCTTTTGTATCCGGTACGTGTTTGCGCACCTTACCCTTAGTCAATAAGAAGCCGAGGGAAACTTAATAAATAAAAATATAAACTACATAAATATAAATATATATAATATATATATATATATATATATTATATATATATATATATATATAATATAATATATATATATATATATTAATATATCATATAATATATATTATTATATATTATATAAATAAAATATATAAATATATTATATATATATATATATATATATATATATATATATATATATATATATATATATATTATATATATATATATATAATATATATATATATTATATAATATATATATATATACTATTATATATATATATATATATATAATAAATAAATATATAAATATTATATATATATATATATATATATAATATATAATGTCTTTTTTCGAGGGCAAAGTTCAAAGGCATACCAAAGTCTACCAGACTTAAGTTAAATTCCAGTAAATATAAAAAAAATATATCAATATATTTCACTTTTCAATAAAAAATTTTTGGGGAAAAGGGAAATATTGATATATTTTCTTTTCAACTAATCCGATTAACATCAAATTTTCATATACATTTTTTTTACTTAGATAATTTTTTTGTATACTCAAAATAAAATTTTTAAAAAATTTCTAAAAAGTTTTTTTGGGAAAAGTTGATCCAAAAGGACATACAAAACTACAGCATTTACAAAGAAGTTATTTATTTAAAAAATGTGCACCTTCCTCGATTACATATGCCCTGATAATTTCATCGAGATAGCATGAGCAGGAAATAAATTATCGCAATTTTTCAATTAAAAAACAAATGGGTTTTGAATTTTGAATTTGCTGAGCACAAATTTCAAAAAATCTTAAAACTACTTCTTGCATTTAGTAGCTAATTGACCCATCTATGCATATTTCAAGTTTGAAGTCATTTCGAAAAAAATTGTAGGAGTTGAAGCTGTATATGTCAAAAATATGGGTTTGAAAAAATTGAAAATAGCGAAATAATGACTATAGACACCGAACAACACTCGAAAACGACTTTTTAGAGGTCAAAAAAAGCTGCCATTTGCTTCCATCCCCATAAAAATTGGCTGAAAATTATGAATTTTATGTCCATTTTTAGGGGGATGAAAATTGAGCTCAGCCCGAACCAAATATTAGACCCTACCCTTAAGAAATTGATTTTCTTGTTACTAAAGAAAAAAAATGAAATATATATATATAAATATATATTTTGTTGTTGATATTAGGATGGTTTTCACTAGTTTTATTTAACTTTTCCAATGCATGGCAATTTATCGTTCGTTTGATCATATTTTTATTTATTTGCAAACCATATTTACAGGTTGCGGTTTGACCATTTTGAATTCATTGAAAACTCGCGTTACACACACACACACATATATATATATATATATATATTATATATATATATAAATATTATATATATATATATATATATATTATATATAATAATATATATATAATATATTATATATATATATATATATATATATATATATATATATATATCCGTTGGATATATATATTCAAACTAAGTTTGAAGCGTTCTTTTTTGGGGACGTGGATGGCTTAGTGGATAAGCGCCGTTACTGTCGCTCGTGCTGGAGGTTGTTTCGAATGCTTGGTCTCCAATGTGTCATTTTAATCGTTTGTTTAAATTAGTTTTAGTTTTCACTGATTTTAATTTTAATGTGCCCTAGTGTTGTTTTAGTGTTCGTTTCTTACATTGTTTTACGTATTTGCCGCCTTTATGTAATTAATTAAATGAGAGTTTACTCGGGAAATTTTGCCATATTGGAACTTTAAGCTAAGTTTGGTTTTATTTTTTTTACTTTCTCTTTTTATACGATAATAGCTATAAGACTAGGATTTTTAGTTTATTTACCCTTTTTATTAATATAAGGTTTTAAATTTAAATTTTATGGTTTTAATGCAGGTTTTCACCACGTTAGGGTGTTTTTTTACATTTAGCTTATGTTTTAACATTTGTTTAAGTTATTTTGTTTGTCTGAGTTGTGTGTGGGTATGTGTGTGCAGATTTAATGTGTTTTAGTTTAGTATGTAGATTGTGTAGTTTAACTTTTTAGATTTTTCAAATTTTCTGTAAATACTTTTTTAGCGTTTTAAAATTTCCTAAAGTTTTACTATACAAAATTTAATTTATAATTAATTTAAGAATATAAACTTTGTAATTTAGGTTTTAGGTTTACGATCATTTTTATCACGATTTCTCGTTTTATTTTTGTCTGTCTTTGGTTTTGGTTTTATTTGTTGTGTGCGTGCGTGTGTGTGATGGCAGGTTTGCGTAGGTGCGGGCTTTCTATTGACTTCACCAACATCCGCGGCTTAAGCTCCAACTCTGCTTCCGTGGAACACCACCTTTCTAACTCTAACCCTAACCTAATCTTTTTGCTTCTTGCTGAGACTCAGATGGCTAAGAATTCATCCTCTAACTCGTTTAATGTACCAACTACAACTTATTTCAAATTTCCGTCTAAAGGTGGAGTAATGTGCCTATGTTAACATAAACACTCCTTTAACACGTTTCGTGAATCTCGAATCTCCTAATTTCGAGTTTCTTATGGACTTAAAATTCTTTCTCCTTCTACTGACAACCTAATCTTGTTGCTTCTGCTACTGCTCTCTACAGAAACAGATTGTCACGCCTTTTTTGAATATCTTAACTACTTCTCACGAGACTGTTATATCCTCACATCCAAAATACTGACGTCCTCTATTTAGGGGATTTCACCGATGTACAAACACTGAATGGTTGGGTCCTCTCATACTGATTTAGGTGGGGAGGAGGCGAATCATTCAGCATTCTCAACGATCTGGAAAAACTAATCAAAGAACCCACACACATTCCAGATCGTCCTAACCAATTCTTGAACACACTGACCTATGTTTCACCACTAGTCCTTGCCTCCTCTCCTAAAATACACGCACTTTCGCTCCTCATCCGCGTTAATCTGACCTACAACCTTTATATCCTTAATGTAGAGACTTCTCTCCCAACAGCTCCAATCGCTGCCCTACTCGTTTTTTCTGGCACTTGGATCGGGCCGATTGGGGGGCTTGCGTTGCTTCTACGCTAATTATAATTGGAATGACTGCTTTGTCTCCGGTGACGCTTCGACTTCTGCCGATAAGGTGGAGCTGTAAGCCGTTGATGGTAGAGCAAAGGTCATCTGTCCTTCTTCGACTTAAAATCTTTCTTCTCCTCCAGTAAGCCGTATGGTTCGATCGTGCCTGTGTTTCTCTGGCATTTCAGGCTAAGAGACAGTGCGGTATCGGGAGTGGAAACATATTTCTCGGTTCTCCTATCACTCTTGCTAATTCTCCTCTGCTAGAAATCGTTGCAGGATACTCTTCGTCGAGCAAAGCGGGCTGT
Organism: Trachelipus rathkii; assembly: GCA_015478945.1. Lineage (NCBI taxonomy): Eukaryota > Metazoa > Arthropoda > Malacostraca > Isopoda > Trachelipodidae > Trachelipus > Trachelipus rathkii. Next base: position 4,697 of record JABUQX010099790.1, read on the forward strand.
TCATCAAACGAAAAGTGCGCTAACCTCCTTGCTCTGCTACTGACAAATCTTTCTGCCTCTTGCCAAAAACATGTCTAACAACTTCTGTAAATCTGTCTTTCCTCCTCTTATTCGCTCTGATGGTTCTGTTATTGCGCATGGTTCCTCCAACTCCAACTGAAAAGGCCAATCGCTTCGGCCTCCTATTTTCCTCAACTCAACCCTGGACGATGCTGGCATTCCTCTTCCTCCTCCTTCTCTCTCAGGTGTCCTATGCCATTGCCTGTGATTACATTCGATGCGGGTGCACTGGCTCCTGAACTCGAACGTTAGTAAGCGGGTGGCCCGCATGGGTGCATTCCTTCCCCAGTTTTGAAGGAGTGGTGCTTCCGTGCTATCCCCGCCCTCGTTCCAACATATTTCTCTCATGTGCTTTCAAATACTAACACCTTCCGTACGTGTGGAAAGCATGCAACATGCCCAACTATCTCGAAAAAAGGAAGCGCTCGATCCTTCTAACTACTCGCCCTATATGCTCGTTACTTGTAGTTCTATACTCAACGATCTTTGAAAACTCTTCCCACTCTCCCTTCTCTAGACATTCTGATCTCATTCACTTCTTCGATCGCCGAGTATCGGGCTTTCGCGCTCGAGTCTACTGGCGATATACTTTCCTGATTAATTGGTTGTAACTTACCTACCCTAGGACATAACGGGAGCGACTTTGCGTGGTGGCGCGCTTGACATATCCAAAGCACTTTGACCGGGTATGGCACGTCACTGCGTTCCTCAGCTCCCCTCCTTTGGGTTTCCTCCTTCTTTTGCTTACTATGTCTAGCTTTTCTTTCATAATCGCTCAAATCCGGCTTTTGTCGTTGATGGGGCGGACTTCTTCTTCCTTTTCCTGTCGTGAATAGCTGGGTTCCTCAGGGTTCTGTCTACTTCCTACTTTTTCCTACTTTTCATTAATATCTTCTCACCTGCCACATCTAACTCTATTCATCTGTCATATGCCATGACTCGACTTCATTCTTCAACTTCATGTTCAACTTTCTGCCCCTGTCTCCTTACTCTAGCGATATTTGCCGTCTCGTCTAATCTTTTCGATTCTTTTTTCGCCTGATCTGGATACTAATCCGGGTGGGGTCGTCCTGGTAACTTTGTGAAATTCAATTCTTTAAAAACTCAACTTCTTACAAATGCTCCCCTCTTCTAAGGACACCTCTCTGAACACTTTCCTATGCTCTCGACGGTTCTCTCGTCTCTCCTGTTGACAATATAAACATTCTGGGCAAAAATACATAAAAAACAAAAAAAATGATCTTGGAAACCTCACATCACAAACGGTTGCTAGGGCGGCCTCCACGGCCTCAAAGAAACTGGAGTTCTGTTTAGACTGCGGAACTTTTTTTCCTCTTCACAGTTACTACAGTTATACAAGGGCCTCATCCGCCCTTGTATAGAGTTAACTGCTCGCATATCTGGGAAGGGGGGTAGGTTTCACCCGGTTTTGAGTAGAGGTTCGAGTCGAAAGGCAAAAGGACTTAAAAATACAACTGTCCTGTTCTTTCTAGAAATTCACTTAGACCCTCTGTAATTCTTTACGGCGGGTGATGTGTTTAATGGGTGCTTTATCTTTTTCGGGTATAGGTACCGTAGCGGCAAGTGCTCGAGGGAAACTTCCGACTCGCGTGGCCACCATCTTTAAAGAACGCCCTCGTAGACAAGGGGATGCTGTGTCGGCACATGAGCAGATATTTGTAAGTTGATGATATCAGCAACTCCGACTAGGTTCGCTGCCGGTAAGGCTGCCTATCTATACCTGCCACCTCTAGCGTCTGTGGAAATTCTCTTCCTCTTCTGTTTTCCACTTCAATTTAATCTCCCTCACTTTAAAGCCCACGTGTCGTGTGCTCATCTGCGTAATTTAGCGAATTAACGTTGATAATTGTTTTTAAGTTTGATTTTTAACAAAACCCCCTCTGAATGGGCTTGCACCGTTGAAGCGGTTGTGGAATAGATAAACTGTAAAAAATATATAAGTATAATATAATTTATAATAAAATATATTTCTCGGAATATTTATATAAATAAATGATATTTCAATATAGAATAAATATATATATATATATTATATATAATATTCAATATAATATATATACTATATTATATATAGGCTCATGTTAATAAATCCTTACGTTTTTGCATGCCACAGTCAATAAAATTAGAGTTAAAATATTTTTAAAACTTAGTTTAAATTTTTAAAATGTTTTGGTAAAAGGAATAGTAATATTAATGGGAACAATATTTACTGGAATCTCCAGTAGTAGAGTGTCAACATTACATTCCTTTTTATAATATATATATATATATATATATATATATATATATATTATATATATAATATATAGTATATATATATATATATAATATATATATATATATATATATATATATATATATATATAATACATATAATATATATATAATAATATATATATAATATATATATATATATATATATATATATATACTATATAATGATATATATATATATATTATATATATATATTTATATAGTATATATGATATATATATATACTTATATTACACGTTGTACGTAGTTTAAAATTCTTGCATTATTCTTGATATTATTTTCAATAGGATTTTTTCCTTCATTAATCTATTTAAACTATCAGACCATACTCAAAATATATGAATCAAATTCAATTAATGTCACTCCTTATTGCTTTTTTAAGTTTTATATAGTTTAAACACACCCACTACGTTTCCTCCTCAATGGTTTTCACCAATCGCAATGTGGATTTTAATCAGCATAAATCCGGTGAAATAAATTAAAATTGTATTTTTACAAAGAAATTGAACTTCGTAATTTAATGTAATATAACCTAATCTACCCATAATCTAACCTATGTAACCTTACCTAGAACTAATTAAACTTACCTAACCTAACACTAACCTAAACATAACCTAACCTAACCCTAACCTAACTTATGCCTTAAACCTAAACCTAACCTAAAACCTAACCTAACCTAACCTAACCTTCCTAACCTAACAACCTAACCTAACCTAACCTAAACTAACCTAAACCTAACCTAACCCTGACCTAACCTAACCTAAACCTAACCTAACCTACCTAACTTCTAACCTAAACCTAAGCCTGAGTTAACCTAACCTAAACCTGACAATATAACGGTTACAAACGTAACCAACCTAGGAGGATATCCAAATTTTCAAATTAAAAATAATGTTTATGTGACCTCCCGCAAGTAGTTATTGAATTTAACACAAACTGGTTGACAATTATTTAATTCCTCTTTGGTGGTTTATTATAATGTAGATTACAAATACCATAAGAAACATAAATAACAGTAATTAAAATATTGAAGAACAATCTTGAACATTTTTTTATCACCAATACAGTTAATTAATTAAATAAAATTGTTTAAAAAACTTAAAATATAAAAAAAAATTAAAAGAAAAGAATTAAAAATTTATCGAGCTCACCAATTACTGTAAAATATTGAATAAACTTATCTCTCTTTCATTAGGGTAAATTGTTACTTTGTCATTATTAACAAAACTTTCACCAAAGACGTAAGAAAAAGGAATTAACAGGACGCCTATATATATATAATATATATATATATAGATATTATATATTATATATATATATAATATATATATATATATTATATAATATATAATATATATATATATATATATATATATATTATATATATTTATTTATATTTATATATATATATATTATATATATATATATATATATATAGATACTATTATATATAATATAATTATATAATTATAAATATATTATATATATATATATATAATGATATATATAATTATATATAGTATATATATATATATTATTATAATAATATTAAGAATTAATATATGTATTAATGTTGCTTCACTCAGAAGCTATTGTTAATAACTTGTGTAATTAACAAATTTGGTATTCAATAAATCTTCAAAGCGTGAGGTTGTGATACTTTATACTACAAGCTAGCCGGGCCCTTAAAAAGAAAGAAGAAGAACCTACAGCAAAAGGTACATAATGGATAAAATCAAGTTAGGAGACACGGTAAAAATTTACGACGGTTAAGAAGATATTGAGGAATGGTTCACGAAATTCGAGCTGGTTTGCAGCATCAATAAAATTAAGGATGAAGAAAGGGTTATTCCTTTATTTTTGGAAAAAGGAGCTTTAGCGGTTTATTTACAATTGAGCGACGAGACAAAAAAGAATAGCGTAACAATTAAGCAAAAACTACGAGAGGCATTTGGTGAGGACCCATATATAGCGTATGAAAAGTTGATCACAAAGAGATGGGAAGGAGAACAGATGGATTTGTACCTAACAGAAATAAAAAAGCTAACTAGAGCGGCTGGTATTAACGATGAGAATTTTATTAAAAAAGCTTTTATTGTAGGTCTCCCGATGAGCATCAGCAAGGAACTTAGAATAGTGAAAAATTTAGATGGAGTATCGATCGAAGAACTAGTCGCAAAGGGAAGAGTGTTAGCTTCAATAAATGGAGGTAAATGTAATGCCGTAAAAAGTGTGAACTTGATAGATGATAATAGCAACAAGTGGTTAAAGTAGAGTCAAGTAAAGTTGTTTAATAAAAAAAATTAATGTATAGTACGATTATGATAATGGATTAAATGTTTCATTTGCCATAAAGAAGGGCACATTGCGAGACAATGTTACCAACGAAATTATTATAACTTTGAGAAAGATAAGAATATAGAAAGAATAACATGTTGGAGGTGCAATAATCAAGGGCATAAGGCATATGAATGCGGAATGGCGGGAAATGCAGAAGATGGAACCGCTGGACAGCTGGAGGCGGTTTCATCGGACGAATGAATCCGGCAGTAGAAAATCTTGCAATTATAATGGTAGAAATCAATGGGAAGTTATGTCGCGGATTGGTGGACTCAGGATGCAATAAATCGTTGGTATGTGATAATTTGTGTGATGGAAATAAAGACAATAGTATAGTTAAAACATTTAATGGAGATATTGTGAAATGTCGGGGAAAAGAGGTTGTGAATATGAAGATTGTTGGTAAAATTATTCAGGTTGAAATGATAGTTGTTGAAAAACTTTTGGATGGTGTAGATGCGATACTAGGATTGGACATTATATTCGAACTTGGAGGTGTGAGTTTATCAAGAGAGAGAATAACATTTGGGATAGAGAAGTTGCAGGATTTAAATGTAAACGTTGCAACAATGGCTAATAAAAAATTGAGTATCGAAGATAAAGATTTT
>JABUQX010099790.1:20000-26311 GCA_015478945.1 Trachelipus rathkii
AAGAGTGTGAGAGGGAGAGAGTGAGAGAGATAGGGAGAGAGCATGAATGTGTGAGAGAGTGAGAAAGAGTGAATAAGTGTAAGAGAGAGTGCGGAAGAGAAAGAGAGAATGAGTATGAGAGAGAGTAAGAGAGAGGGCGAGAGAGAGAGAGAGCATGCGGGAGAGAGTGAGTGTGAGAGAAAGAGAATGCGAGAGAGAAAGGGAATGAGGGTAGAGAGAGAGAGAGAGAGTAAGTGTGGGAGAAAGAAAATGCGAGAGATAATGATTATGAGAGAAAGAGAATGCAAGAAGAAGAGAGGAGAGAGAGAGAGAGAGAGAGAGAGAGAGAGAGAGAGAGAGAGAGAGAGAGAGAGAGAGAGAGAGAGAGAGAGAGAGAGAGAGAGAGAGAGAGAAAAGTTAAAATCTTCCCTAACGAAAATCACTAATAATAATTGTTAAAATGATTGTTTATAATAATAATGATAAAAATTAATAAAACTTATATAATACGAATGTGCTTTGAAAATTAATATCAACTATCAGACCACGTTTTCTACATTAGGTCTGCATTTTTTAATCTCTGTCTTTATATCAGATCTCAAAATTTCGTTAGAAAACAACAAAATAATTATAATAATAATAATAATAATAATAATAATAATAATAATAATAATAATAATAATAATAATAATAATAATAATAATAATAATAATAATAATAATAATAATAATTAATAATTATAATAATAATAATAATAATAATATAATTATAATATAATAAAATTAATAATAATAATAAATAATAAATAATAATAATAAATAATAATAATAATTAATAATTACATAATAATAATAATAATAATAATCTAATAATTAATAATTAATAATAATAATAATAATAATCAATAATAATAATAATAATAATCATAATAATAAAATACATAATAATAGATAATAAATAATAAATGAATAATAATTATAATAATAATATAGTAATAATAAATAAATAATAATGATAATAATAATAATAATAAATAATAATAATAATAATAATAATAATAATAATAATAATAATAATAATAATAATAATAATAATAATAATAATAATAATAATAATAATAATAATAAAAAGATTAATAAAATTTACATACCTATACAAGTACTTTGGAAAGTAATATCAGTTATCAGATCACGTTTTCTACGTTAGGCCTGCATTTTTATAATCTCTCTCTTTTTTAAGGAATTCAAAATTTCATTAGTATAAAATAGAACAACAATATTATTAATAATAATAATAATGAAAAAAAAAATAAAACTTATATACGTTTGCAAGTACTTTTGAAATTAATATCTGGAAATTAATATTTGGAAATTAATATCAGACCACGTTTTCTAAGTTAGGCCTGCATTTTTCTAATCTCTCTCTTTATTACAGAATTCAAAATTTCATTAGTATAAAATAAAACAATAATAATAATAAAAAAATAATCAACTTTTATAATAATAATAATAATTATAATAATAATAATAATAAAATAATAATATAATAATAATAATAATAATAATAATAATAATAATAATAATAATATTATTATAATTATTATTATTATAATTATAATGACAATAATAACAATAATCATAATAATAATCATAAATTTAATAATTAATATCCTTAATAATAATTAATCAATAATAATAATATAATATAATTAATATAATAATAATATAATAATAATAATAATAATAATAATAATATTAGTTAAATAATAATAAAATAATAATAATAATAATAATAATAATAATAATAATAATAATAATAATAATAATAATAATAATAATAATAATAATAATAATAATAATAATAATAATAATAATTATCGTTGGAAAAAAAATAAAAAACCATTAAGGAAGAATGATGTTTTTGGAACATGCGGAAATACTAGGCTACCTTTTCGGTAAGGGCCAATATCTTGTAAATTTATTGGTGTGGTAAGAAATTAAAGAGAATGAAATTTTAGTTTCTATTGTGTGGATATTATTTATCATAATATTAAAAAATTATAATATCGAAAATAAAATAATTAAAAGCGGGTAGAGATTACTTAAAGACAAGTAGGGTAAACAAATTAAAATATGATCACGTGATTTTGGTCGGCGACCTATTATCGAATTTAAACGAAAACTAAAATTAGTTTAAAATTATACTTACGCTACTAATGATAGTAACTATTTATAATAAAATTAACAATAAAATACTAATATTAATGACGGGTTGAAGTTTCTTTTAAAGAGTAGGCTAATTAAAATAAAAACGTGCTTTTCTGAGGCCCTGTTTTCCAACTAAGATGAAGACTACATTTGATTTAAAATTTTCAGAATAAAGATAGTAAGTGAAACAATAATATTCATAATAATAAGGATAAAAGTTATTAAACCTATGTGCGAAAGGAGGTATGTTTCAAATTTATATCTATTATCAGACTTGGTTTCTACCGTAAACTGGAATTTCCCTAATTGATATTTCGGTGGAAATTCCGTGATAAAGCCTTAGGGCTCGCCAGGCCTGGTTTTCCACTCTCACGACGTACTTTCGCATAATGTATCTTAATTAATTAAAGTGGAAATGAAAAAAAAGAAATTATACCTATAATGCTAATGATCTTAAATATTTTGTTTCCGGAAATTTTATAAACTCTAAATGAACACTTACCAATAATGGAAAATGAGTTAAAAATAGCTTATCACTCCACTGGCAAAAGAGTAACAAAAAATTCACTTCATGGAAATAATTTCGGGCTCCACGTGGGAAGGTTGGGGCAGAGGAGAGAGAGAGAGAGAGAGAGAGAGAGAGAGAGAGAGAGAGAGAGAGAGAGAGAGAGAGAGAGAGAGAGAGAAGGAGAGGAGAGCGAAGAGAGAGAGAGAGAGAAGAGAGAGAGAGAGAGAGAGAGAGAGAGAGAGAGAGAGAGAGAGAGAGAGAGAGAGAGAGAGAGAGAGAGAGAGAGGGGGTTGTCTGTTAATAGATTTAACAAATCTAGTGAGAAAGGTCAGTGGAGATAAAATGTGGTGCAGGAGGTTTGTGTTTGAAAAATAAAAGAATTATTATAAAATAACTCTTTTATCGTGATATTAGCGGAAATTCAAAAATGATAGGTTATATAGTCTTTCTTCCCCAGAAAATGTATGTTACTTCTGGGTAGCGGATTGGGGATTGGCATAGACAGGTACTGTGGTAAGGTGTAGTTTGGGTATGAGTTGTAGGCAGGGTTGGAAAAAACTTGGGGTTGGACCAAAAAATTCATCCCAGTGGGTTCTTTGGGGCTGTTTTTTTTGGTTTTTTTTTTTTTTGGGGGGGGGCGTTTTTAAAATTTCTATTTTTGAGGAAAAAATAAAATGATCAATAATTGAATTTGACCTTTGTAATGTCATTTTTGTATTATTTGACAAATAAATTAATAGATAGTTATAAAATTTACAAATTAAACATATAATTTGGTAACAGACATTGTCCAATTCCCACTGCTGAATGAATGTCATTGCCTAATTGGTGAAACTTGTAAAGGTAAATGGTATTGCTATTGTTACAGGTTATTGATAGTAATGGCATGACAGGACCATCTTAAGTAAAGTAATTAAGTAATATATTATCTCTTAATTACTAATTAGATAATATATTATTTATAACACTCATTCTTCTATTTTTCTTCTATTGTTTTATAGTATTTTAGTAAAAATTTCACTTTTTTTTTTATTACTCTAATTGGGTTAGAAAATTCCTTCCTCTACATCATGGTGTAATTTTTGTTTCGAAATTCCGAAAAGTTTTTAAGTTACAGGATATTTTTTATAGGGGTGTCAAACTGAAAAATTCCATTTCCAGGTTCGAAATTGCAATTCAACTTTTAGGATCTTTCCAGATTTAATTCACATTTTATAATAAATTACACTTTTCCTTTTGGGCAACACAAACCCAAAAAGGGGCCCCCCCGTCAGGCTCTTTCATCAATCATATCAATGTAGTCCAGAGTCTGAGCCGAGCCGGAAGCCGGAGCCGGAGCCGGCAGCAAAATTTATATTTTTTTTAAGAAATTGTTTTTGCAGGTAAATACTTCTGCAAGCCGGAGCTAAACTTTCTGAATGGAAACGGAGTCCGGAGTTAGAGCCGGAAGCCGGAGCCGGAGCCGGAGCCGAGGCCGGAGCCGCGGAGCCGGAGCCGGAGCTTTAGCCGGAGCCGTTATTAATTTTGCAGGTGAAAATAATTTTAAAAGTTTGTGGCTGAACAATTTGAAAAGGAGGCCGGAGTCGGAGCCAGAGCCCCGGAGCCGGAGTCGGAGCCGGAGCCAAAAAGTATAATTTTTTTTTAAAAACAATTTTTTTTTTTCAGAGTAAATACTACCTCTGCAAAGTCGGAGCTGAACTATTCTTTAATGGAAACAGAGCTGAAGCCGGAGCCGGAGCTGGAACCGGAGCCTGAGTCAGAGTCGGAGCCGAAGGTGGAGCCAAAGTATAACTTTTTTTTTATAAAGAATTTGTTTTTGCAAATACAAATACTTCTGCAAAGTCAGAGCTGAACTATTCTGAAATGTGAAACGAAGTCGGAGCTGAAGCCGGAGCTGAGCCGGAGCTGAAGCCGGAGCCGGAGCCGGAATTTGAGAACACTTTTTCAAGATTTTTTTTTGCAGATGAAAGTAAGTAAACAAGTTGAAGCTGAACAAATTTGAAAAGGAGCCGGAGCCGGAGCCGGAGCCGGGAGCCGGAAGCCGGAGCCGGAGGTAAGGTAATATTTTAAAGAAATTGTTTTTGTAGATAAACAATACTTCTGCAAGTCGAGCTGAAGCATTCTGAATGTGGAAACAGAAGTCGGGAGCAAAGATCGCGGAGCCGGAGCCGGGCGGAAGTCGGAGCCCAAGCCGGAGGCGGATCTGAAAAACAAATTTTTTTTCAAGAGAATTTTTTTTTGGCAGATGAAAGTAATTCTACAAAGTTGGAACTGAACAGTTTTTTGGAAAAGGAGCATGAGCCGATGCCGGAGCCGGAGCCGGAGCCGGAGCCGAAGCCGAAGCCGGAGCCGAAGCCGGAGCCGGAGCCGAAGTAAAGTAATAAATTTTGCTAAAGAAATTGTTTTGGCAGGTTAAAATGCTTCTGGTAAGTCGGAGCTTGAACTATTCTGAATGGAAACGAAGTCGGAGCTGGAGTCGGAGCCGGAGCCGTAGCGGAGCTGAAGAACAATTTTTTTTCAGTTGAAAGAAATTCTTAAAGTTGGAGCCTGAACAATTTTGAAAAGGGAGTGGAGCCCGGACCCGGAATCGGAGCTGGGAACCGGAGTCGGAGCCGGAGCCGAGCATAAATTCGCAAAGTCGGAGCTCAACTATTTGAAATAGATAGCGGAGTTGGTGCAGTGGCGGTTGGTCGATGCGGTGCGGTGCGGTGCGGTGCGCGTGCGGTGCGTGGCGGTGCGGTTCGTTCGGTGCGGTGGCGGTGCGGTGAGAATAAAAACTGTCACTGCGGTTTGGGGTTCGCTTATTTAGGTGAGCTGAGGTGCGTAATATCTTTTACTTTCTGGAAAAAAAAGAAAAAAAATCATTCAAAATCTTTATAGGCGTTTTTCTAAAAATTCATTTTTCTTCGATATCAGCTGACAAAAAAAATCGCGTAAAAAAAAAACGAACAAGTCTATTGCGTTAAAAATTTCCAGGACATTTATATATATATATATATATATATATATATATATATAGGTGAAGATTCGTACGAAGTTTTATTCAGATTGAAAAACGTGGGTTGGTGTCAGACAAGATTGAAGTGATGACTTTGAAATTTTTTTTTGAAATTATGAAATTCAAATTGAATATTTGAAGTTACCAATTTTTTTTTATTGAATTTCAAAGACAAATGATTATATCTTTTTGACCACACTTTATTCTAAAACTTTCGTGAAAAAATTATTAAAATATCTTAAAAAATAAAGTCTTTATATGGTTTTCAGTTGAAACAGTAAAAATTCAGAGCTTGCCCACTCCCCCCCCCCATAAATCCCAAACCAGCAAGTCTATTGAAACGAAATAAACAGAAATACATAAAGTAATAGTTCCTCAATAAATAAAAAGTTCTCATTTCACGATTGAAAGAAACTGTAATTTCGAGTACAGACTCCCCTTAACTATAACAATAATCTTGAGTCTTGTCCAACATATTGAAAATCACTTTTTTTCTCTATGTTAGAAGTTATTTTATCGGTTTTGAAATTTGGAATAGTATTAGATGATGTGGTGATCTTGATACAGCCGAGTTTTCATGTTCCTAGGACCCCCATAAGTGGATGTTGCCTCTTAACGA
>JABUQX010099791.1:0-24444 GCA_015478945.1 Trachelipus rathkii
TTATATACCAAATACTTTCATTAGTTGGTGAAACCTGTTTTAATAAAAAACATTTACTTCTAAAATTAAACGGGGCTCTTTCTTAATATTCTCTTCTCCATACAATACGTTAAAATTTAGAACTCTTAAAAAGTATGATTTTTCCTAAACTAATGAGTGTTTTAACTAAATTTCAAAACATTTGAAAAAATTATTAATTGGTTTTAAATCTTAAAATTGAGTTTTTTAACGGTATTTTATCCAGTATTTAGTGAAAAAAATATATGTTGTTTCATTATAAATGCATTTCAAGAAAGACTGAAAAAGCGAATTTATTTATAATTTTAGATGAAAATTTTTTATTCGACGTTTTTTTAATGAAATTATCAATAATTTGTTTTTATATAACCAAATATTTTTATTTAGTTTTTTGAAAACTTCTAGATTTTAAATAAAAAAATTATTAACTTTTCTAAAATTAACGCTTTTTCTTATAATTTTCACATTACAAATATTTAGAACTATTAAAAGTACAACTACACTGTTTAAAAAACCATTAATGAAATAAATACTGGTAAATATCTTACTAAAATATGAGTTTTTAATCACGGTATATTTTCAGTTCACATTTGAAAAAATAATGTGTTTTTTCATATGAAATGCAATTTACTAGAGATATATGTTTAAGAGAATTAGGAAATAGTACTTTCACGGTGGTCTTTACAATATGAGACGTGGGTTTTTAATGAAATTTCAGATAATTTTGTTTTTATGGATACCAAACATACCTTTCTTCATGTAGTTTTGTGTAAAACCTGTTTATAATAAAAAAATTTAGAGCTTCACCAAGACAAATATTTCGGATGATTAAAAGTTAGCCGAATTTAAGAAAACTCTTAAAAGGAACGATTTTTCTAAATTTCAACATTTGAAATTATTTTGGTAAATCTAAATTGAGTTTTAACGTATTTTTCAGCATTCTGATCAATGTGTTCACTTAAATGCAATTTCCAAAAAGGCTGAAAAGTGAATTTCTTAATAGTTTATAGATGTCTTAAATTGACGTTTTTTAAATGAAAAATTTCAAATATTGTTTTTATATACCAAATATTTCATCTAGTTTTGAAAACCTGTTTAATAAAAAAATTTAACTTCTAAAATTACGGCCTTTTCAATATAAATTTTCACGGATTACAATTAGAGATTTAAGTTAACTCTCAAAGTCAAGATTTTCTAATTTCAAACATTTGAGAGAAGTCACTCTCTGGCTTAATCTTATTGAGTGTTTAACCCGCGTATTTCATAGCATTTGAAAATATAATGCTGTTTTCATTGAAATGCAATTTTCAAAAAGCAGAAAAGAGAATTTATTAAGTTGTTTTAGTTGTCTTAAATTGACGTTTTTTTAAGGAAATTTCGAATATTTGTTTTTATATACCAAATAATTTTTTAGTTGTTACTTTATTTTGTTTTTAGGTAAAAAAAATTTATACTTCTAAAATTACGGCTTTTCTTATCTCCATCAGCTATTACCACAATTAATTAGAACTCTTTAAAAGTACGATTTTTCGGTATTTTCAACATTTGAAATTATTTGGTAAATCTTTAAATGAGTTTTTAAGCTGTATTTTCAGTGGAGCACTCCCTTGAAAAAGTAAGGGTTTCTTGAAGCATGGCAGAGTTCCATATAAAAGCAAGAAATGTGAATTTTTATAATAATAGTTCTATGTGTGTCTTAAATTGATTAGTTTTTATATTGAAAATTCAATATTTGGTTTTTATATACAAAATAAAATCTTCATTAGTTGTGAAAACCTGTTTTAAATAATAATAAAAAAATATTAACTTCTTTATATATATTTTATGTAACTTTTATATATATTTTCATAATACGAATTTAGAACTCTTAAAATTAGGATTTTTTTCTAGAATTTCAACATTTGAAATTATTTGTAAAATTATAAAATATATATTGAGTTTTTAACGGTATTTATTTCAGGCATTTGAAAAAATAATGTGTTTGCTTGAAATGCAATTTCAAAAAGCTGAAAGTAAATTTATTTATAATTGTTATATGATGTCTAAATTTGTACTTAGTTTTTATTAATATGAAAGTTGCAAAATTTAGTTTAACTTATGTGAAATATTTATCATTAGTTTTGATTTAACTTGGCTAATATCAAAAATTTAACATCTTAAATTACCGCTTTTTCTTAAATTTTTCACATTTAAACATAATTTAGAACTTCATTAAAAGTAATCTTTATTTTTTTCCTAAATTTCAAGATTTGCAAATATATTATTTGATTAATCTTAAAATTGAAGTTAGACAACGGTTTTGTCAGCATTTGAAAAAATAATAATGTGTTTCTTCGAAATGACGTGTATCAAATTACAGAAAAGTAGAAATTTATATTATTTATGGTTTTTAACGTGTCCTTTAAATTGACGTTTTTATATAATGAAATTCTTTCAAATATTTGTTTTTTTTATAAATATCAATACCAATTATTTCATATAGTTATTTGTGAAAACACTGTTTATAATAAAAAATTTTAACTTCTAAATTTTAATTAATGCTTTAATTGCATCTTAAATTTTCACATTCAAATTTTAGAACTCTTAAAAAGTTCGGATCTTTTCTAAAATTTTCAAGCTCTCAAATCTATTAATTTTTTTAAAATTGAGATTTTTAACGGTAGGTTTATTCAGCATTTGAAAAAATATATGTGTTTTCATTGAAATGCAATTTATAAAAAAGCAGAAAAGTGAATTTATTAATAGTTTTTAAGGGTGTCTTAAATTGACGTTTTTTAACTTAGAATTAAATATTTGTTTTATATATCAAATATTTCATTAGTGGTGAAACCTGTTTTAATAAAAAAATTTAACTATACTAAAATTATAAGTTTTCTTCGGGTTTATATTACGGTATAATTTTTAGTTAATATATATAAATTTTTCAGCAAAGAGAAATTATAGAACTCTTAAATTAAAGTACGATTTTTCCTAAATTCTCAACATTTGAAATTAATTTGGATAATCTATAAAATTGCAGTTTTTTTAACGTTATTTTCGCCATTTGAAAAAATAATGTGTTTGTTATTAAAATGGCAATTTTCAAAAAAGCTAAAAAGTGAATTTATTAATAGCTTTTGATGTCTTAAATTGGATCGTTTTTTAATGAAGATTTCAATATTGTTTTTATATTACCAAATATTTCATTAGTTTTGAAACTCACTTTGTTTTAATATAAAAATTTAACTTCCTAAAATTAAATTCACGCTTTTTCTTAAATTTTTTCAAACATTACAAATTTTAGAACTCTAAAAGTACGATTTTTCTAATTATATTCAAACCTTTTATAGCAGAGTGAGCCCTCATAATTAAATTGAGGTTCTTAAGCGGTATTTATATTCAGCATTTGACAAAATAATGTGTTTTCATTGAAATGCATAATTTCAAAAAGCAGAAAAGGATTTTATAATTGTTTTAGTGTCTTAAATTGACGTTTTAATTTAAAGGAATTTCAATATTTGTTTTATAAAACCAAATATTTCATTAGTTGATAAGAAACTGTTTTATTATAAAAAATTTTATACTACTAAAATTACGGTTTTTAATATTTCACATTAAAGTATTTATAGAAACTCTAAAGTTACGGATTTTTTGCATAAAATATTTTCTAAGCATTTTTGAAATTATTTGGTAAACATCTTTAAAAATTGAAGTTTTTAACTGTATTTATGAGTTTTGGAAAATATTTATTAATGTGTATCATTGAAATGCTATTTCAATAAAGCTAGAAAAGTGAATTATATTTAGAATTAATGGACTTGTCTTTAAATGTGCTTAGTTTTTTGAATGAAATTTCAACTATTTGTTTATTATATACCAAAATAATTTCATTAATTTTCTTTTCATGTTTTTTCAATAAAAATTTTATGAACTCGGCTCTAAAGATACTATTTTTCTCGTAGTATTCACTTTACAGGAATGTTGAACTCTTAAAAGTACGATTTTTCCTAAATTTTCAACATTTTTGAAATTATTTGCGTAAATATAAAAAATGAGTTTTTATCGGTATTTTTAGAATTTGAAAAATAATGTGATTTCATTGAAATGCTTATTTCAAAAAGCAGCATAAGTGAATTTATTATAGTAATTTAGTTTATCTTATTTTTTTCCTTTTTTTTAATGATATATTCAATTACTGAATATTTTTATAACATCTTTCGGTTAGATAGCAATATGAATCTTGACTTTTCTGAAAAAATCTTAATCTTCTAAAATTGTTACTACTGTTTGCTTAAATTATTTCACTTATTAATAACTAAATTTTAGAACTCTTATAAGTAGCGAATTTTTCCTAAATTATTCATGGACACATTGATGAATTTTATTTTGGTAATCTATAACACATATGTTAGGTTGAATTTAAATTCGGTATTTTCTTACGACAGATTACTGAAAAAATAATCCGATATCTCATTGAATGCAATTTCAAAGCAGAAAGTGAATTTATTAAATAGTTTTAGGTGTCTTAAATTGACGTTTTTTTAATGAAACCTCTTACAATTATTTCTGCTTGTTATAGTAGGTAGGATCGCATATATTATATATATGTATGATGAAAATGGAATTTTTTTTATAATATAAAATTTAACTTTCTGGGATTAAAATTCATCTGGACATCTTCGGTACCCAATTATCATCTATTATATTAACATAAACAACAAAACACCCAGTTTAGCTTACAAAACTTACATTTTCGAAATTATTTCGTACTTGCAAATTTGAAAGATTGAGTTTTTAACGGCTTTTTCAGCATTTGAAAAAAATAATGTGTTTCATTTAACAAATGCAATTTCCAAAAGCTGAAAAGTGAAATTTATTAATAGTTTTTAGATGTCTTAAATTGACTGATTTTTTAATTAACATTATAAAACATCTATTTTATTAATATAACAATAATTTTTATAAGAGTTGTAGAAAATAGTTTAATAATAAAAAAATTTATTAACTTTCTCTGAAACATAATTACTTTTTTCTTAAATTTTCACATTACCAAAGTTAGAAACTTTAAAAGTAAACACTATTCCAATAATTTAATCATTCAATTTACGAAATATTTGGTAAATCTTAATTAATTAAAATCGAGTTTTTTAAAGGATTTTCAGCATTCATTTTTAGAAATAAACAAATAATGTGTTTTCATTGAAAAATTAGCTATTTCAACAAAGCAGAAAAAGTGAATAATTTATTAATGTTATTTTATTAGAGTTGAATCTTAAAATTAAGACGTTTTTTAATTGAAATTTCAAATATTTGTTTTTAATAGTATCCTAAAAGTACTTCATTAGTTGTGAAAAACCTGTTTTAGTAAAAAAATTTTTTAACTTCTAAATATTACCTTAACTTTTAATTGCTTAAATTTTTCAGATTACAATAATTTTAGAACTCTTAAAAGTAGATTTATTCCCTAAATTTCAACAAATTTGTAAAATTCTTTGTGATAAAATCCTTAAATACTTAAGCTAGTTTTTGGATATACCAGCAAATTTGAAATTAAAATATATAGTGTATTCATTGAATGCAATTTTTCAAAATAGCAGAATAATAAACGAAATTTTATTAATAGTTTTAGGTGGTCTTAAATATGACTAGTTTTTTTTAATTGAAACTATTTTACTCATTTAATATTCTGTTTTCTATACCAGAATATTTAATATTATTTAGGTTAACATATGTTCTGCAATACGAGAACCGTCACTTATCTTAAAATTTAGCATTTTTCTTAAATTTTTTTCAATATTTCGATTTTCATTGTGGCATTACCATATTAAGATTTTACTAAATTTCAACATTTATTTGAAATTATTTTGTATAATAATTTATTAAAATATTATGATGATTTTTAACGGTAATTTTATAAATAAGAAAAGATTTTATTTGTTTACATTAAAAGTAATTAAGCCGAGAAGGAAATTAATGGAAGAAAGAGTCTGAATTAAAGTGATTTATGGGAATAGTTCTTATGAGGTGTCTTAATTTAAGATATTCCGTTATTATTATAAATAGAATATTAACTTAATAGTTAACAATTTATTGAATATATGACGCCCAATTTGCATAGTTTTTATAGACATTAAATATTTTTAATCAAAAATTTAAACTTCTAAAATTATGCTTTTTCTTAAATTTTTCACACTTAAATTAATTTAATAGATAACTTCAAATATTACTATGGCAATGTGTAATTAACATTGATAAATTATTTGAGTTTAATCCTTTTAAAATTGAAGTTTTTTAACGTATTTATTTTCATCATTTTGAGATTTACTAAGAATTGTTGTTTTATTCAAATGAAATTGACTAATTATTCATAAAGTCAGAAAAGAGATTTATTTATTGTATTTATTGTATTTATTATAATTAATTAAGTGTTTTATTAATTGATATTACAATTTATTTGTTATTTTTATAACTTTACCTAAATATTTTTCTTAAGTTTGTGACTAGTTTTAATAATATTTAACATATCAATAAAATATTACGGTTTTTCTGTCAAAGATTTATTCCACATTACATATAGTTAATAAACTCTTAAAGATACAGGCATTTTTCATAAATTTTCAACATTTGAACATCTATTGAGATAATAAATCCTTAAATTGATGTATTGATTACGTATGTTATTTCCAAAGTATTTGAGCCTTTGATAAAAATAATGTGTTTCATTGAAATGCTATAGATTCAAAAACGCATAGAAGTGAAATTTATTAAGGATAGTTTGGAGAGTGTCATAATAAATTGACGTTTTTTTTAATGAAATAATTAGAACAATTTTGTTTTTTATAATAAATTCTCACCAAATATTTCATCAGTTGTGAAAAACCTGTTTTAAAAAAAAAATTAATTAATTTCTTCTACAATCTTTACGTCACTTTTACTTCATTTCTCACATTAACAAAATTTAGTATTACATACTTAAAAAGTATATACGATTGGTGGTATGCCTAACATTTCAACATTCTGAAAATATTTCTGGTTTTATTCTTCTAACTGAGACGCTCTTATTTAAAACGGTATTTATTTACATCATCGCTAAATGACCAAAATTATATGCAATTATTGTAATTCACTGGTGAAATGCAAAGGTTTCAAAACCGCACAGATATTATTATTGATGCACATTTTATACATATCCTTAGTATTAGGTGTTCTTAAATTGACGTTTTTTTATTGAGACAAGTACTAATGGGTTGTTTTTTAATACTCTTCTCCTTACTCAAGATTGTTATTTATAGCCCAATAAACAACCTACCAAATCTCTTCTCTCATTAGATGTATAGTGGATAACTTAGGTTTTCCATGTAAAAAAAGGATATTTATCTTCTATACACAATTACTGCTTTATGCTTAGAATTTTGACATATACATACACGTTTTTAAATATCATTAGAACTTCTTATTAAAGTTACGATTTTTTCCCGATATATTCTATCAAACATTTTTGAAATTATTTTGGTAAAGGGTTATTATAAATTTGAGTTGTTCTATACGGTATTTTTTTCAGCATTTGAAAAAATATATTTATTTCATTGATTAATGCAACTCATATTAGGTATCATTAGAGCACAACTATATAGTTTTATGGTGTTCTAAATTAAGACGTTATTTTAATATGTATTATTATTTATAATATTTGTTTTTAAATATATTTACTCTAAATATATATCAAAAATTGATTTTTAATGATATAACCTTGTTTTTTAAATTATAAAAATTTTTATTATAAACTTTAAATTACTGTCATAGTCGATAAACTATTATTACCAGTGAAATAATTTATATAGAAACTACTTAATATAGTACGTTTCCTAAAATTATTCAACGAATTTGAAATAATAATTAATGAGTAAAACTTAAATATTGAAAGTATTTTAAAAAGAGATCACATTACAAATGCATTTGAAAAAATAATGTGTTTCCATGAAATGCAATTTGCAAAAAGCATTTGAAAAAAGTGAATTTATTAATTAGTATATTATATATTATTAGATGACTCTTAAAATACTGTTTATTATGAATTTCATATAATGTTATAATTAATATAGAGTGGTTAAATAACTTTTCATTAGTTGTGATACCTGTTTTATTATAAAATTATTTAACTTACTTAATAATAGGATATTTTATCTGTAAATATATGGATTGCATCACTTACACAAAGTTTATAGAACTATTCGTTACACGATACGATTTATTTCAATAAAATACTTCGGAAAAATTTGAAATTCATTATGCATAATATGAAGAAACATAAATTTGAGTATTCATATAAATTGTTAATATTCATTCAGCATTTGTAAAAAATAATGTGTTTCTATATGAAATGCTATTTCAAAAGCAGAAAACGATGAATTTATTTAATTGATAGTTTTAGGTGTCTTAATATTGGATCTCAAGTTTTTTAATGAAATTCATATATTTGTTTTTATATACCAAAATATTTCTATATAGTTGTACTTGAATTAAATCGTCTGTTTGTTGATCAATCAACATTAACTAACAATCTAAAATTACGTATACTTTTTCTTAAAATTTTCAAACAGGTTGCTTTAAAACCTAATTTAGAAACTCTTAATATAAAGTACGTTAATTTTTTTACCTTAAAATTTCAACATTTGAATTATTTGGTAAATTCTTAAAATTTTAATATTTTAACGGTATTTTCAGCATTTAAAAAACTAATGTGTTTCATCTCAATGTAATTAAGAAAAAGTACAAGAAAAAGAAAGAATTATTAATTGTTTTTGTTTGCAAGGTTGGATATTTAAACTTCGCCTCCCCTAATTTTTTCAGGAATTCTCATTAATATTTTATCGCTAAAAACCAAAGCCTAATAGCTTTAGGTGAAAAAATTAGCTGGTTTTAATTATATATTAAAAAAAATTAATAATTCTGAAAATTACGAATTATATTATACTTTTGCTTAATTTATTCACATTAACATATTTATATAAGAACTCTTTAGATAGAACGATACATCGTCCTATTATTAGCAACTGAATTGTTTTCAATTTGGTATATTTCATAATATTTAATAGAGTTATTAACGGTATTTTCATTTTATTATTATTGAAAAATAATAAAGTTGATGCATTTTTGTCACATTTCTAAAGTGATCAGAAAATGAAGAATTTATAATTATTTGTTTTATTAAAAAAATTTTCTTTAAATTTTATGTTTTTTAATATGAAATTTATCAATATAATTGTTTTATTTTAAATATCACAATAAATATAAATTTAATCATAGTTAATAACAAATCTACAACAGTATTAATTAAAAAAATTTATAATAATTTAAACTCTTCCTTAGATTATTGAGACGATCTCACTTTCTATCATTTATATATAAACTGTGTCACACGCTATGTGAGAACACGGAATTCTACCATTCAGGGAAATTAATGGGTTGACCCCAGTCCAACCAATACCCCAACGTTATTATAGATTAAGGAGGGTAATAAACTAAAAAGTAGGACGTAGATTAATACTCTAAATATAGTCAACATGATGGATAAATAATATATTGGTAAAATTTTCTCTATGAAATCGAAGATTTTGTAAGTAAGAACATGAGATCGAGGTTTTTATTTGCAGTCGAGTGTGGGTGACAAACATGGAGATAGGCCATAGTTAGTTACGATATAAAAGGAAATGGCGCTGTGTCGTCAATAGGGAAGCAGAAGATTCGGGAATTTTCATAATTCAATAAGTTTTCTCGTAGTGTGTCATTGTCTTTGTGGAAATAGGATATTCAGGGTTTTTCTGATGAAATTTCGGAGATCAAAGATATTAAATGTATATTCTATAATAGCTCTAATTACTTCCTTATTTAGTTGCATAGAGAATACGTTATTGAGTTGATAATGGATAGTTAATTAAACTACTTCATAAAAATTTACCCCTTATTAACACTTTCGATGATCTTAAAATAAGGTCCACGATGGATAACTAGAAATTATATGAGCAATCATTTTATATAAAAGAGGGTAACGATTTTTTTTCTTCTTTTTTTATAATATTTTTTATATCATTTGTGGATGTTATATTTCACAATATACTAGAGAGAATAATATATCTTAAAATTTGAGACCTATGTGTATACAGCTGAGTGGTCAACTCATGACAAATTTGAGATATTAATACTTTAATCGGACGGGATGATTTCTATTTAGGCAACATTTCCAGACGGGTCAACCTACGTGGATTTTATAAGAATGAATTCACTTATGACTTAGCTATAATTAAGCTGCTAAACCTTAAATCTTTGCCAGAGAAACTGGTTGTATTTTTTTCTCTTGTATGAAAATTTTCAGCTATATTTTATTGTTTTATTAATTATATATAGTAAATTTTATTTCATTAGTTTTGTGAAAACCTGTTTTAATCTCCACACTCTTACCTTTCCTTCACCACACTTCAACTCAGCTTTTTCTTCTTACTTATTCAACAAATAACGTAAAATTTAAAAACTTCTAAAGTACGCTATTTTCTAAAATTTCAACAAATTTGAATTAATTATTATGTAAATCCTTAGAAATTATGAGTTTTTTATAACGGTATTGAGACAATCATTTTGACCTATTATGAATGTATTCATTAATAAAATGCCCTTCTCCTCTTATCTGACAAGTCATAAGTTACCATAAAATATAGTTTTTTTAGATTGTACTCTTAATTGTTATACGTTTTTTAATGAAATTTCAATTTATATTGTTAAGTACATAATTTATTTTCAAATATTTTCAATTAGTTTTGAAACCTGTTTTAAATAAAAAAAATTTAAGCTTACTTAAATTTATGCTTTTTTCTTTAAATTTTCAATCAGTAAAATAATAAACTAATCTTTAAATTGAGTAGGAAACTATTTTCCTAAATTTTCAACATTTGAATATATATAAATAATATATATATATTATAACATTAACGGAAAACTGAGAGGGGCATAATTACATTAAATTTAAAATTAATTTCAAATTAAAAATTTAAATTTTAAATCAAATTCCGAAACAGTATTTTCATTATTCCCTTCCATATTTTGGAATAGAAATCATTTCTGAAATATTATCTATCATAAGTTCAAGGTTCATCAACATGCTAGAGCACGGAAAATCGATTACTTCAATTATTTATTATCTTATATTATTGGTTATTATTATTGGTTATATTATATTTGATTAATTTATTATTATTATTATTATTATTATTATTATTTTATTAGTTATATTATTATTATTATTTTATTATTATTTATTAATAAATTATTATTATATTATTATTCATTTATTATATTATTAATTATTCATTATTATTATTATTATTATATTATTATTATTATTATTTATAATTATAATTAATAATTATAATTGATAATTATAATTATATATTATAATATAATTATTTACTGTAGAGGAGTGTGTGATGACGTATCATCATCAGCCTCCCCTCGGCTCCCCACAAACTGGGGGTAGGGTCAAACGTGAAACGATCCGAGATGAGGAGATGCTGAATCGCAGTCGGCTACGTGCTCTAACGACAAGTAAGACATGATTACAGTGAATTTTTTCACTCCAGGAGTAGACTAGAGTTGGGACGAGGGGGGGTAAGAATCCTCACTGTATGGTCACTACATGCACCTCATATATATAATATATAGTATATATATATATATTATATATAAATATATATAATATAATATATATATTATATATAATATATATTATATATATATATATATCTATATTATATATATATATATATATAATAATATATATGGAATGTTCTCGTTTAATAAAAAAAAATGGGCTCATGTCGATTTATCAACCTCCAGTTGCTCAGCGCATTGTTTATTTAAATCTTAACTTAATTGGAATAGTGTTGAAAGCTCTCTTTGGTACCACATCACACAACGAAAGTAAAGTAATGAACTAATTATTTTGAGAAATTTTAGTTTTACTTTTGTTGTAAATAAATCAGAAAAAAGAATTAATATTTTTTAGGCAACGGTTTTGATGGAGCAAGCGTAGCAAAAAGTGGCGTCTACATTCATAATTACAAATTTTAGGTACATAATCATGAATACTATGGCTTGTTTTGTTATTTAAAAAAAAATGTACATACGATAAATACATGATTCAAAACCAGTAATCAGCAATTTATACACGAAATGAAGGTGGAAAAAATTCCTTAATTTTATATTCAGTCAAGCGAACTAAAAATCATTTTCTTTTAACTTTTATATTAATTTAAATAAAAATAAATAAATTTTTTATTTGCTTTTTTAAAAAAATAATCACTATCCATTACAATTATATGTATATGGAGGTGGAGGTTGATAAACAGACATGGATCGGAAAATGGGATTTTTTTAGATTATTGAGTTTGAGGGATTTTTTTATAACGAATTTTCTCTATTTTTACCTTTAAAAAAAATTGATTTTCTTGATAAAAAATTTAATAACTATAATTATTATTTATATTTATATTGTTATATTTATAATATAAATATATTATATTATAATATATATATAAATTATTATATAATAGTATATATATATATATATATATATAATATTATAATATATATATATATATTTATATATTATTATATAATATATATATATATATATATATATTTAATATATACATATATATATAATTATATATATATATTATATTATATATATATATATATAATATAATATATATATATATATACGTAATATATATATAATATATAATATTTTATTAATAATAATATATATATATATAAAATATTAATATAATAATTAAATAGATATATACTATATATATATATCTTTTCGCGAATATTCATAAACATCATATATGGTAATTTTTACTTAATATAAAACTATTTAACTTATGCTATACTTGAAAAATATCGGTTCTTATAGTTTATAATGTATTTATATTATTATTATTATTAATTATTTATTATTTATTATTATTATTATTATATTATTATTATTATTATTATTATTATTATATTATTTAGTTTATTGCCTCCATCTCCATATACATATCAATTGCATGAATTCGACCACATATTTTCATAAATGAAGTGAAAATACGTAAAATCAAATTTTTTTAGTATTATTAAAAGCAGTTTCTGACACTCTAAAAATATTAAACAAAAAAGTTTCAAATCTATGTAAACTAAATAAACTCTTTTAACTTTACTTAACTTATATATATATAATCTATATATATATATATTATATATAATATATATATATATATTATATATAATATATATATGTTATATATATATATATTATATTATATATATAATATAATATTATAATATATATATATTATATATTATATATATATATATATTTATATATATCCCCAGTCGATCGCTCACCTTGTTGTGGTTGGGGGGGCTCTCTGGGATGCTGTTGGGCGGGATATACGGATATATCACCCGCCCTTCAGCGTCTAGAGCGAACAAGGCGCGTTTTTTTTTTATTTTTTTTTTTTTTTTTTTTTTTTTTTTCAGAGAGGTAGTAACGCAATGAACCTTCTTATGAAAGGGGCATCTGGCGTCATATGTGCTGAAAGGGGTGTGAGCCGCATCAACTGTTTGTGATTCGGTCACACGACCCAGCACCAGGTTTGGGTCTTTTTTCCCTGACCCTCTGGACTCTATAATAAAGATCCGCCGCTAGCGGCGGTCCTCCGGCAACAAACCTCATGAGGGCTTCGGCGACAATTACCCATGAGGGGGGACCCCCTTTAATAATATAATATACACATGGATAGACCTTACGAAGCCTTGGAGCCTGATGGATTTAAAAATTCCCGAACCTGGACCGATAAAATGGACTTACCTTTGAATTGCAACGGTTCGAACATTTGATGCCAGTGTCCTCCCACGCACTCAGGTGGAAGGCCTCTGCCTGTCTCCGGCGATCACGTCGCCTGGCAGCGCCTCTGCATACCCAGGGCCCCAAACGTTCGGGGCAATAAAAACGCAAAGGTGCCCTCGTCAGCACAGTCGTTCTCATTCGTCTCACTCCATATGCTGCACACCTCCCAGGAATGTCAGCGTACACATTCCCGATATATTACATACTGCGATTCCCTACCTCCAAAGCTCTTACTGAGCACGGAACCATTTTTCTAGCGATGCACTTGAAAAAAGCTTTAGGCGTTGAAGGTCCTCCATCACATTAATGAGAAAATGGGTCCATTCTCGTACAAGCTTACTACCCGATATTCAAAAGTTCGGTATTCTGGTCATCCTAAACGTCTCTTTGCAGAATATTCTCTTATTTCTACTCCCGAAGAAATAAGAAACACTATGCTAAAGCACATTACTCTATGAACAGAAATCACGAAGATTACAGCTGTATCATGGGAAATCTCCAACAGAAAAAGATTTTCCGTTACAAACGTTTTCTAGGATTTCCTCCCCCCCCCTCCGTTTTCGGGGGGGGAAACTCTCTGACAAAACGGCAAAATCCTCGTTTTTACATGCTGGACCCTTTAACCCTCATCCACCTACAAAGGTTAAAATATGGGTTTACAAGCTACAGTGTTCGTCGTTGTCCCTCGACCCAGACGTTGCTTCAAATGTTCAAATGTCAATGCTAAATTTTAGGGGACCAAGAATGAAATATGCCCAGTCTGCGGAGAATTATTTTCACAGTCCCTGTGAAATATCCCTAATGTAGAAACTGCGTGGGAGGACCCACAGTGCTTTTCTTCTTCAAATGCCCATCTACCTGTTTGAACAGGAGTTCCTGGAGTTATGCACTATAAAAATGGAGCAGCAGAGATGCCATACGCCAGCTTGAAAATGAAAAATCCTACAAGACCCAACAGCGATCCTACGCCACATCATGCTCCCACTCCTCAGCGTGCTAATCCACCACACAAACTCATCCCAGAAACTCCTCCCCAAAATCCAAGTGAAACTCCAGGCAGCTACTGTATCTAATTGCCTGTAGTGTATTGTTCACCGCAATCCGACTCCTCAAATTTGAACAAAGCAGCGCTTGACTCAATCTCTTTGTCCAAAAAGCCATTAACCGAAACACCGTATCCGCGAGTACTAACTTTTCAAACCAAACCAAGCATGAAACTGAGCTTGTTCATGCCAACACAAATCTTGCGAAAACACTTCTTTTTAAAAGACATTACAGACGTGGTCCGCATGCCTACCCAATGAATTTCTTCTCCAAACTTATGTAAGAGGACTTGTCTCTTTGTCTCTTGATCTTTCATCCAGCGTTTACTCAAATTCCTGTAAAAAGATGTCCCAAAGGCAGAAAAGAAAAGAATAATGCCAAGCTAAAGATTATTCCTTAAAATATAAAGAGGTTCCGAATTTTTTTAAACAAAAACAGACACTAACCCTCGACCCCCAGATGTAAAAAATGCGACTCAGAAGAGACCTCGCCATAAAGTCTATTCTTGAGACAAAAGCAACTACTTTAAATAGATTGTACCCAAGCAATTGCAGCTATCGGACAGCCTACATGAACCCTTTAATAGGTTGCAGGATAACTCTAGCTTCTCTTCCGAGTCTTCCTATAATTCTTCTTCTGAATTTCCCATCAGCGCGCGTTCCCCAAGGGATTCTATATCTTACAATGATGAAAGAAAACAGCTCCCCCAAATGGAGCTTGGATGTGGATGAACCACTCTCTTTTCTAATACTTCGCTGCGCTTGTGCGAGAAAAGGCGAATTGGAAGACTGTCCAATACGCAATTAACGCCGCAAGGCTCTATAACCTTGCTCTGGTTCTATTGGGACGGCATGGGAGACGCCAGAGGTCCCATTTTTAAATTCTAACTTAAAATCAAACATTGGGAAGTGTGCTTTTAAAACTTCAGCTGTTTTAAGTCAAATTTTGTAATTCATCTTCTTTATAAAAGACAACCCCACTTACAAAATACCAACACCTTCTCAAAAAGATGACACCTTTCCGGTAACATCTTCCTTCCCCATTCCCATGGAAGCAACTCCACATCCCTTACACATTTCGGAATCTGCTTAATTGGCAGATACTGATTCCACTTCCCATTAATAAACACGAGCATTTTGGCTTGCTCTTCTATTGACCAATCGAAACGCACATATAAGTTTGGACGTTGGCTGTGAACTCAATACTTATCTCGTATTATGGTGAAGCTCCTTTCAACAAAAAGTACATGCTGAAACCTCCTCTAAAGGAGGTATAACAACCTAACAAATCTCTAGTGCTTGCTACACCTCTGGCCCCCAGTTTTGTTTCCCTCCTCGGCGAGACCCGACGCTCAACCATTCCTCTCAATATCTGGATCCACTCTAAAACATTACCACCCAGTCACAATACGAGATAATTGTCTCTAAATTAGACCACACACCATAATATTCATAACTCTTCATGACTACTTTCCTTCAATGAATTGTCGTGGCTATTACTCTTATTTTGAAGAACTTTGTTCAACTAATAAACATATGTACAAAACCACAGTGTATATGTTGCCGGAAAACTCTCGACTATTGTCATACCGTGACTCTTCACCATCACTGGAATTAAATCCGCCGGTTAACTTCTAATAGAAGAGGTGACCAATGATAGGGGAGGGTTCAGGAATACTCATCCCAAATCTTACCCTCTATTCTCCCAGTCCCTCTTCAAACCAAACTTCATTCAGTAGCGGCTATATTTTTATTTAATCATCGACATTTCAACTAAATAAACAGTCTACTTGGCTCGAGTAGTGAATTTACTTAAGGTCGACTTAAACTGGATCTTTTAAAACAGCTTCCTATCCGGTTGTTATACTAAGGGTGACTTCACCTCCGCCAGCGCCTTACTGGGGGTGACTTCTGTCACTTCATTCAATCAAATAAAGAATCTTAATATGATCTTCTACCCCTCTTTTCCCTGGGATGCTTTAACACAGGACTCCCTAACCTATGAACGTTAGATACACACACTCTTCTTCCTGTATTGATTTTCCTTTTGCTCCCATTTCCTTATGGATCGTTTTACCTGCTCCGCTTTGATTTTATTTATTTCTTCGGTTATAGTACATAACCTAGCATTAATGAGCTTGTTTTCCACAGCGCAATCATAGGACTTTAAATCATCACTTGTTCTTTCTTCTGATCGAGTGAAGTGGAAATGGGCTCCTTTTTATTGAATAGGATTATCTACAGTTATAAGATTTTTCTACTTTTAAAATTAACCGATTTCAGGTTTTCGTCCCGATTTTGCTTCTTCCCAGAAATAGTCCATTTCGGCAGCGGAAGCTTGCATCGCGTCTCCTCAGGCAGGCGGTCAGCAACCCCTTGGTGGTCCCAAGAGTTTTTTTTGGCGGCCGAACAAGCCAACAAGAGAGAAAGAAAAAAGAAAGAAACTCTACAAGCACATACAAAAAGACCCGTAACCATCCTCCAACATTGATTATTTTTAAAAGAATTCAGCGGGATCTCGGCGAATTAATCGTCAAAACGCAGTAAGCAATATTTTTCCGAACTTACATTAATCGACTGTTTAATCCAGCTCCGCAAACTCTTCCCCTTCTTTAGTGTGGTAAACAAAAGTTACGCATAATAATATCTTGCCTCTTCTAATAAATCCTCACCCACAGTCCTCCGTATGGGCGCTGATATAACGGATACGATCTCCGCTCCTTCGGTGGTAGCGGAATGCGTTAGGTGTACTAAGCTTCGTTAAAAGCCATTTCGCGTTCATCCAGCTACACAACAATCGGAAGCCTTTTCAAAAACCTGAAGAGTGACAACAGCACTGCCAGACTTTTCAACAGCCAAAAGGGGATCAAACCTACAAACCGTCTTTTTACACTTGCAAGGTATCAAACTGCACTGGCGAGTAAGCAAAACGGTGCTCTTTGGTCCAGACTATGATTCGTAATTATCCATGCTCCGTCCATAATACTCCCCCACATCAGCAGCTTTTGCTGATTTATATAACAGAATTCTGGATCGCAATCTCTTTTCCATCTATTGGACTACAGCTTTTGTAAATTCTATCCCCAAACCTGGAAAAGATCCCGAAGGCTGGCGGATTAACCAAAGACCAATTTCACTTACCTGCCATACTTATAAATTAATGGAGAAAATGTTTCAGGCCGCCTTCTCCCTGTTCTGGAGAGCCGCCAAGCTTTTCAAACTTCCAGTTGGTTTTCAAAAATCGTTCGACCGCGGACACCCCTTGTTAAAACTAGACCATGACATCCGGGAAGCCTTCTCACTGGTCGGGATGGTTCTTGGCGTCTTCTTTGACCTTAAAAGCTTACGACACACCGTGGAAGAACTGGGATCCCCTAACTCCCATTGCAGTCGGTTTTGCTGGACAACCCCTTTTCTCATTAAATGTCTTTTGTCAAACGAGATCCTGCAGTTCGGCTGTGCTCCTTCTATTCTGTCACGCGCCAATTCACACTTTTACTCTGGATGAAGCGTTCCGCAAGGCAATGGTTTTAAGTGTACTACATTTGCTCTCGGATTTAATGCATATTGTTACATCTATTCCAGCGACTGTCAATTTTTCTCTATATGTCGATGACTGGCGCTATACATTGCGGTGCCAGGCTGCCCTTTCTTCGAACGGCAATTCAACTAGCTATTGAGAAAAAATATTTCACAGTGGGCTAGCTCCCATGGCTTCCATTTTTCTCCAACCAAAACTCAGCAGTGCTTTTTAAGAAAAAGGGAATCGAAGAACTGCCACCTCTTCCAGGACCTAAACGCTTTATATGTTCGCCATTCCTTGTACTTCACGGGTCAAATATCTGGGTCCTCCTATGTAATGACCAAAACAACACTTAACATTGCACCGCAATATTAAAACTGAAGATAGGCAGATAAAAAACAACGTGTGTCAATCGCATCCTGTTTCGACGCTGTTTACGTTCATCCGCCGTCAAAAAAACGCAAAATCCTTGGGAGTTGGCTGATCGCAAATATCCCTTTTTTAACTCTTTAACGTAGCCTAATCGATAACTTGGATTATGGCTGGCAGTAATATGGTCAGGCCTCCAACAACCACGTACTACAATACACCTGTTAGATACCCATCTCAAACGATGCAATCCGTATCTCCACTGGAGCTTTTTGATCGTCCCCCCAAGTGAGCCTGAAGTTGAGAATCTAATGTTGATGCCAACTTCTCTCTTGAAAGAGACATACATCATGGTGTAGCAAGTTTAATCGTTCGTTTTTAATGACCAATAACCGTCCTGCTCTGACACGGATTCTGCAAGGAGTGCGTACCTCAGAAATCCTAATATTCTGGCCGATTTTCAAAAGACGGTTTCAATAAATCTTTAATTTCCTCAACAATCCTTTTCAAAGAAAACGGTGCTGCCTTTCACTGTTTTTTCTTTTTTGCGAAAGGGTACCGACCTTGGGCTATTCCCCTCGCTACATTTGGCTTGCTCTGAATTTCTCTCTCAAATCTAGCCATCCTGCTGCCTGTAAAAGATCGATGCATCATTCTGTTCCTCAATGCCCGCAGTTCCGATGATTTAACTCAGTGTTTACTGACGGCTTAAAACAGGGACAGTGGTGGGGGCTATCTGCTGTTTTCTCGACGAACCTCTCCCTACTTCCCCTTAATGCCTTCTTCAATTTTTACAGCAGAGTTAACGGTCATAAATGATGGCCCTTTCTCGAATTCTAATGCCTTACCAAATCACTCATATAGTCGTTTATTCAGATTTCGCTTAGTCCGCGCCTACAAACGCTAAACCCTATCATAAACACAATGGTATAACTTGTACAACCTAATTTCTTACGACTTTCCATCCCCTAAGAAAAACAAATTATTTAATGTTGGACTCCCTCTCATGTAGGGGTAACGGGCAATGAAATCGCTGACAGAGGGCTCGAAAATGTCAGCCTCTCTTCTCCGGAAGTTGTTCCAAGTACTCCCGGATCGCATTCGACAGGACCGCCTCCCATCAACTGATCTACTATCCTGCTTCTCCAACATTTCTTTCGATCTTGTTGGCAAGAGTGTTGGACGAGTGATCGGCGGGTAAGGAAAAGGAAAATCGAACATAAAGCCGAACATCGTGTAGTGGTCTTCCTCCACAAGACGAAAGCGCTTACTGAGGTGATATTGCACGCTCCGTATTGGCCACACTAAATATCACTCACAGTCTATAATGTCACGAGACCTCCTCCCCATTCTTGCAAATTTTGCCAGTCGCCCACAACTAACCCGCAAATGCTGTTTCATATAATCTTCATTGATTGTTTCCAATCTGGACCTATGCTGTCGTTATTTTCTCACACTTTACTCGGTCCATACACTTCTAAGAGATTATCTATCTTATCTGAATCTTCCATTTAGCAAGTACATATTTTTGCTTGTTGCTCAAGAAGTGAATATTTTTATAGCATTTGGTTTTGTTATGTAATCTTAAGTAACTATATTAATAAACAAAGGATAAATTTTATTTAGTTTTTATTTATTTGCTGACGATGAGTATTCATTTCACTAATCGAAATCTTTCTTGACATTTGAAACATATACTACTGCAAGGGCCTCCCATGGTGCGATTTTTCAGCCCAGTGTGGACGCGTTTCATTGTGAGCCGTGGTGGGTCTGTAAACTACTAAAAAAAAGAAAAAAAAAAATATATAATATATATATATTAATGATATACTATAATTATATATATTTATATATATTATACTAATATATTATGATATATATAGTTTAAATCTATATGTAAACTAACGTAACTTTAACATAACTTTACACTTACGTATTATTATAATCAATCTATATCATAATCTTAATATATTCAATCAAACCAAATTGTTTAAAACCAAAAAAAAAAAAAAAACACGCAAATGTGGTACCCACACTAAGATCCTTTCAAACACTTTAATTCGATGTAAGACGCAAAAATGCTATAAAAAATAGGCTGATTGAAAAACTCTAAGGAGATTTTCAAATGTAAATGAGCCATTATTATTATTTAATCAAATTATTTTTGTATGGGATTTGCAGTGCGGACTTATCAATATGTACATTTTATAGTACAGTGTCAAAGTTCAAATTTTAAATGTTAGGTAGTGTCCATTATTAGGCCTATATGTAGTGGTAATAATTGTAGTAATAGTATATACATTTCAAAAACTTCTTTTAATTATAAATTTTCATGAGAGTAACAAAATTTGATATTTTTGTTAAAAAAAAAATAGGTTCCGTCAGATTTTCAAAGGCTAAAGACTACCCCTATTGAGGGTATGAAGTTGAAAATAAAATGGTTCCAGTGCTTAGTTCTGTCTGTTTAGCAAAATAAAATTGTAATTAAAGTAAATGCTGGTATTCTCGATAAGAAAAAAATCAAAAAATTTACAAAGGAACTGTATTCATTCAAATTTTGCGTATTTTAACATGCATCTCTCTCTATAGCAAACCACTAATTCTGTAGAAACCAAACCATTAATTCTGTTGAAATATCAGAAACACCAAAAACGTGTAACTATTTTAATTTATGGGGAAAATATTTTCACTGTAAAGAGGAGGCAAAGAGACCGGTATAAATTTTTTGTATGATTTTTTTTTATCACATTGTAAGCCTCGTATTAAATCGAATGATAATTTAGCAAAAATTGCCTTCCGCTATTTTACTTATAACTTCTTTATTTTGAATACAACAGCATTAGTCCTTGTTACCAATCTTATAAAACTACTAGCTCAAAACCATCAGTTCAAAAACCAATTTAACAAAAGCTTTAGTAATTCGATTATTTTTATGGAATTAGGGAACCATTTATAAAAAGAGGACAATACACTCTAAAATCTATAAATAATCAACCAAAAACCAACAAAAGTTCAAAAATCTTCTTGATCTTACCTCTTGATAAACGGGCGAAAAAGGGTCAAAACTAGAATTAACTTTTTGAAGAGTAAGATTGATGTGAGGGGCGCGATGAAACCATTCTACCCAAAAGACGCGACGAATAACCGCTTCTGAAGTGACTCGAAAGTCCTGCATCGCCACTGCTCGTTTGCGCACCCTGGCACCCTTCTTTAATATTGCTACCTATGAGGCCAACATTCTGCAATGAATAATATATATATTATATATGATAATATAACGTTATATAAATTATGATGTTCATTAGTTAATTAGGTATGGTAACAGCGTAATTTGTATAGTGATTAATAGTCAATTAGTACTCAATATTAAGTACAGGATATTATTAAGTGTTATATATATATTTATTCATGAGAGATTATATAATAACCCGTTAAATATATTGATCTAAATAATAATATGATTCGGTATTTAATTATATATACGGTATAATATTATACCTCACAGATAATTATCCTGGAGAAAGACATTTTTGAATTATAAGCTATAATATATATATATTAATATATATACCATATAACTACTACTATATAGAAATATCTTTCCTCTCAAGTATAATACTTACCGAATATCTACTATACTAGGAAGATTTACTTGATTGCTATGTGACTTATTAGTACTATATATTAATTGATGCCTATAAGCTGTACTGAGGAGTGTGTATGTATCATAGGGCTTAGTGAGCTACTATTCGTATATAATATAGTAGAAGTATATAGTCTAACTAGCGTAGTACTAAGAATACAATACAGTATCAGTATATTATAGTTAGTATAACATATATCTTGCAGATGCCAAGTTCACAGTCGTGCTCCGCGACTTTGCTATGTAGCGGGCCTTCATTCTTAGACTTACAATACGGTTACATACGTATATAGTCTAATGCTATATAAGTAAGTATAGGAGGTGAGGTCTCATTATCATATACTATATATATACAATATCATATATATATTAGGGTAAACATGTACATAGGACACCACAGCGTCCCATATCTATCAGTATATAGTATATATATATACCTAACTAAATACGCAAATATAGTCATCATACGTACATATACTCACTGACTATTCATACTCCTCACTAATTATAACTATATACTCGAGCGATAAAAACTACAACTACTCAATAACGTAAATATTAAACCTGATCTCGCGCACCTTTGAGAATCGCGCACGACGTGGAGCACCGCCATCCTGAAACCTAGCAAGGGAAAAGAAAAAAAGAATCACCAGAAGAGAGACTAGAAAGAAGGAAGAAATTTTGAAAGGATTATTCAAGAAACAGCTATTAAAATTTATTTTGATTTACGATTCAAGATTTTAATATTTTAAAAATTTAAATTAATATTGAATTTGTTCAAATTACAATCTGAGATGGAGAACCCATATAGCACAGATGTACATTTCTTTTTTGCTATCCTTGAATAAATAAAAAAAAAGAATTGAAAACTTGCTCAACTTCTGGCGAAATTGAATTTGGATTTCTGCGACAAGTTTGAATTAACGAAAGAAATTACTTTCAGATAGCGAGGAGAGATATCTTCACGAGGGCGACAGGCCTAGCAACAAGGCCTTTCATATTTTGCTTGAAGTAACTCAAGAACTGGCCTCTGGTATCGGATGTACTGACTCACCAAAGCTCATTCCTGGTTTGGAAAGCGCAAGAAGGAAAGACAGATTTTAAAGTCAAGATCGACGATATCAATTAGGACTCGTTCCACTGACAGTTTGAACACCCTTCCTGAGAAATTATTTTGAAGTAACCCAAGAAATAGCCTTTGGTATCAGATGTACTGACAAGCTCATCCTATCTTCTGGTTTTTTTTTGGGAGGCCATAATTTTTTCTTACTACCTTGTACGGGCTTTCGTACCCTTTTTTCGGCGCCTTGATGACCTTTTTGGGAAATCTTCTACTCTTCGACATACTGTGCATTTGGTCTTCCATCGCGGCTCATGTCTTTGCCGCACGGACTTTTCTTTGAGAACGCTTGCCATCAATTTCTTTGAGGACCGCTCTAAAATTTTTTGTGGCCCCTAACCGCGCTAATGTTTCTTTCCGGGCAGTCCAAGCGCCGGCTTTTGTTTAACTCTTTTTCGTTGCGTTCACCCTTAATTTTTTGGCAACTTCTGTGATTTTCTTGGGGCACCGATAATTTTTTGGCCACCGGGCCATTTCGCAAGCAAGGGTTGAGCGCAAGAACGGCTTTGCGCGGCGTGTCTTTAGCAATCCGGTTGTTACGTTTTATTCTACTTCCCCTTATTTTTTCGCCCGTTCCCCCTTCTAATTTTTGTCTCATCGGCCATTTGGGTCCAACTTTTTGCGACACCTTCGTGACGGTATCTTTGGCTACGCTCTCTTTGATCCTTTTTCGTGGTCATGTCTTTGGGCCCCATAATTATTGTGGTTGACCTTTCCCTTTGGTGATCTCTCATGGGTTCACAGTTTTCGACGCAGCGCGTAATTGTTTTTTCGTGCCTACCCTGTCGTCTGCTTGGTCTT
>JABUQX010099792.1:0-37283 GCA_015478945.1 Trachelipus rathkii
GCTACGAATTCTTAGAAGAAATAGTACTTTTTTTGTTCAGCTACAACTCCATTGCTATTTATCAGTTGGCAACGGTATATATAATATATATATACTATATATATAATATATATACTAGAATCTTCCACATATATATATACTTATATATATTAGATGGTTGTTTTTGAGTAGATATACTATCAATCTTAAAGTATATATTATGATGGTAAAATAGTAGTTGTAAATAGTATATATAATAGCTATGGTATCTGGTAAGTTATTAGAAGACTTAATGAAGTTAAAAGCTGTGTACATAGAGGATGTATGGACCACTACTAACATTAGAATAGTTAATGGTGGCAATGCCAACTACCGCCTGGTTACTGCTGTTTATCCCCAACAACTAAGAGCCCACTTTTTGATAGCTTTTGGATAATTGAGAAAAAAAAATGATTAATAGGTCGACATGACATCCAACACATCAAATTTTTTATTTGACCTATGACACCTAAAATTCTGTGGAATCAGAAGAACCGCAGCAGACTGCCAGAGGACTTCATTTAGAAAGAGCCAGGGAAGCATTTTGTAGTCCCTATCGCCAAGCGTTTGAATTCTACTTACGATTCACTAAGGCTATTAATTCAACTTGTTTCAAGAAGGCATACTGCCAGCATTTAACTGGATCATGATGCAGTTAAAATTTCAAAGTTTTACTAAAGGGATGGCCTTGTTAAATTTAACAAACATGGTCATTAGAATAGATTCATTTAAAACGCCATCTAGGTCAAACAAAGATATTTTTTCCATTTATCTTGCAGCCACTCCTTTATCATAGTTTGCGCTTTAGACTTGTTCGATTTATGACTGTCGATATTCTTAGAATGGATCATGCCATCGAAAAAAATCAGCTTCATTGTCTTCCCTTTTTTCGCTAGCGTTGCTAACGTCTTCAGACATCGCTCTGAGGGATACTTCCAAGGGCGCCTCCATGTCCTTTTTAACGTTAGCGACCTGGGTATCGTCGTCCTGCTCTAGCAATTTAGACGAAACATAGGTGAAAGTCTTTAAAAAGAAGTTCAGACCTCCTTTCCATGCCTTCAATCGTAGCGTCCACGAGCGGTTCGCAGAACTAAAGTGATTTATTCTTTGTTTTTCAGTTTCTTCAGGGTGATTGGGTTGCTACAGTGGGAAGGGTCACGTTTTTTTTTTATATAAAGTCAAATCAACTTCAGTAAAACTTTGAAATTTTAACTGCATCATGATCCAGTTAAATGCTGGCAGTATGCCTTCTTGAAACAAGTTGAATTAATAGCCTTAGTGAATCGTAAGTAGAATTCAAACGCTTGGCGATAGGGACTACAAAATGCTTCCCTGGCTCTTTCTAAATGAAGTCCTCTGGCAGTCTGCTGCGGTTCTTCTGATTCCGGACAGCAATTTTAGGTGTCATAAGGGTCAAATAAAAAATTGATTGTATTTGTAGGTCATTGACTTATAAATCTAATTTTTTATTTCTCCACTTTATCGCAAAAGCTTATCAAAGTTGCCTCTCTTAACGTGGATGGGGATAACACAGGGCAGAAATAACCAGCTGTATGTTGCCCAGCGCAGATAGAGTGAGCTGATGGTGGTAGGTAAGGAGTATATGTGGTAGACATTAAAACTCTAGTAAGCTAAATGTAAGTATATAATGTGTAATAGTATATATTTGGTTATCATATATATACAATGAGTACTTTACAAATATAAAGTATTATCATTATATATTAAAGTTATTGTATATATATATTAGTTATATATAATATAATCTTATAAATTAATTATTATAATATATATATATATATTCCATAACAAGTTGAATTATGATGCAGGTTACTGATGTAGCTATGAAATAATGAAGATTTTTAAAAATGTAAATTAACTATGTAACGATATATGCATTTATTATGTAATTGTACATAAGAATGTTTCCTAATTCGAAAAAATGTCATCAAATACTATCACTAATCGTCTCACAAATTGTCAAATGATGAAAACCACTATGCAAAAAAACTGTCACAACTCAGATCCATATCAATTCCCCAGCACCAAAAGTTTCTGATGCCTTGAGGGAAGTCATGTCAATCGATTTAAAAAAAAAAATTTTTATTCTGATAGTTTATTACAATATTTGTTGAAACTTTGCCACTTTTATTATTTACCCTGTGTCCACCGGTGGTCTCACGGCACCCAGGTTATCCCATATTGTGCCACACGGGTAGGTCACGTTTCTCTTCTTTGATTGAAATTTGAATGGTATTTTCTTTAGAGATTTGTTGAAATAAAAATTTTGCTGCATAAACCCTAAAAATAACTTATTTATGTTCATTTACATGTGTTTATCAATAAATCCTGTAGGCCATTTTCTTATTTCTTCAAATTCAAAAAATTTCAAAAAATCCTTTTATGTGGATGAAGAACAATCATTTATAAGGTGCCATGACAAATATAAAAGATATTTTCCAAAGTGCTGAAAAAATATCAACCTTTCAAAGTTAAAACAAAAGAGACCACCTGGCGGTCACACAACACCAGTGCCGAGGCAAGTTGTGACCCACCGGTGGGTCACATGGCGGCCAATGTGTTTTAAATTTAATTCACCTCACCACACTTTTCCTTTCCGGCTCTCACCAACTCTCCCATGAGAGGATGGGCAATCCACAATAAGCTGTTCCACGGTCTCGCAATAGGAAACAGGCAATTGTGACAGAACGAACTTTGGGGCTTTGTTAAATCTATCTTTGAGTTCTTGGAGTGAGGGATGATGTCCTGAACGAAGTGTGAACAGGCATACTGTTGAGTAAGGTAAGATGTAATGGATGGTCAAGGGCCAGAGTTTTGCTGTAGAATTGAGTACCAGTCATGTTCAGATGATTTCCTATTGGAAGTGTTTTTGTTTTTAATTGGAGTAGAGTGGTTATTGAAGTGTTGAGACAGATTTTGAGTGCTCTTGATGCCATGTTTTTACTTATCTAATATATTATAATGAGATTGAGATATTACTGAAGCTCTCTCTAAGCAGGCATAGTTGAGAAAAGGGCGTATTTATTGTTTGAAGACAACTGAGGGTTTCTCTTGACCGATCTTGCTGTCTTTAAGGGTTTTCAATGCACTTCTTTCCTTGATTGCTTTGGGTAAGTTTATGTGGTGGTAAATGCAAAGCTGTGTGCGTTATAGGAATGATATAATGGCCAGTGTTCGTTGAATTTTAATTAAGTGAAGTGTCTAACGATGAACGTTACTTGGGGTGGTGGGTTTATTATTTTCTTTCTGTCTGGTGAAATAGGGCGATGTGGTATTGTAATTATATTATATATAGTAGTATATATATATAATATTATATATATTATAGGTATAATATATAGTTATATAATAGTAGTATATATATATATAGTACTATATATATATAAACTATATATATATATATATAAGTATATTATATATATATATATATAATAGTTCCTATATATTAAAAGTTAATCTTTTTAAATCTTCCATGTATGATTCTATAGCTTTCTCAACTTCGTTTTTATAATTCCTTTCAAAAATATAAAAAAAAATTATAATTCATTCAGCGTGAACACTGATAATCCTAGTTGGCAAAAGTTAATTTTTTAAGTTCGTCGTCCTTGATATATCCATGAAAATGTATTCGTATTTTTTCATTACCTACATTTGCTGTTCTCGCTCCTTAAATCTCAATAATTATTTGAATTTCGTGTTATCAAGTTTTTCTTCAGATTCATATTTAATCAGATCTACAAAAACCTACATATTCTGAAGATGGATCTTTCTGCAATTTTTAAAATCAACCATTTCCTATTACTATCGCTTATTAATCTATTAATTATAGTATTATTATTGCTCTCTGTTATGTAATATTAACTTATTTCTCATTTTTAATTTGTTGTTTTTTCTTCAGAGTTATTGACACAATTTTTTTTTCCTAATATAAAGATAATTAATGCAAATTAGATAACCCTTAGTTTATTACTTCTAGAATATGTAAGTCCTTGACTGTTTATGCAATTGATTGGGTTAGTTTTGGAAATTTATTATCTATTTCATTCATTATTATGTATTATTTATTATTATTATTTGTGTATTAATTATTATATTATTATTATTATCTTAGTCTTTTTATCTATTTTTATACGGCTTATAAGTCTTTGTATTTAGGTTTTTATGTTTATTTAAATAAAGGCACGACCTCGATATTTTTGTTTATATATTATAGTATATATATACTATACTATATTATATATATATATATATATATATTTTTTTATTATATTATCTAATAATAGTATATATGATACAATATTAGTATTATAATATCATTTATATCAATATATATATTATATATATTATACAATAATACTTATTGATTAATTGTTTGTGTTTATTAGTTTTTTTAACTATTAATATGAATCACAATAAAATTTCTATATAAACAGGATTTCAAATAAGGTCTGGAAAAAGAAAAAGGTTTTTAAAAAAAATAACAATCCGTACTTTTCTAAGCATCGTACGTTTGGCAGTTACCGGTAGAAATAGAAGCTCGGGATAATTTTCTGACATGCACAAAATCTTGTTTAGAAACACCCCTAAAACAAGAAAAAAAGTTAGACAAAGTAGATCCATCTAGGTAGGTCTAGGTTTTTCAGGATGATAATCGGCCAAGGTTATGATAAGTTTTTAAGTATACACAGAATCAATATATTGAAAACGAAAAACATAAGCAAAGCCAAAATATACCCTGAAAAATTATTTTTTACCCTATTTTAAATTCTTGTCAACCTTTAATCTCTGCAACATTTTCTTTTTCTATGCAGTTTAAACGCGTCTTTTACTTTACTTATTTAATTTTAATATTTTAAAAATTTCGTATCTTTCTTTCACCACCACTACATATATAATATAATGATAATAGTATAATATAATGATATATATACATAAGTATATATAGGTAAATATAAGAGGAATGATATATAGTCATATATATATATTATAGTATATAATATATAATAATAGAATATAATTATATTATATATATATATATATAAGTTATATATATTATATATACACTATATATATGAACACTGGTACTACCAAAATTTGATACTACCTGAAATCCTCTAGTATTATAGGCCTACAAGGATTTGAAAACTAAACTAACATTATAATTTATAATATTTTAATTTCGTTATTATATATATTATATATTAAGTATAAACCTAATTCATTCCATTATCTTACCATTCGATTAATTAAATTTTTGATCTGGTATAGAGTTTTTTATTTCCATTTATTTTAATTGGATTGAAAAGATGTCATAAATTTGTGATATAAGTTTCTTTTTTCTTGTTCTTGATTTGTTCTTGTTCATATATATATCTTTCTTTATTTACCTTCCTTCTTGATTTTATTATATTTTGAATCTTGTTTTTTTTTATTTAGTTGACCTTATTTTTATAATATTGTAAATTTTCTTTCTGAAATTTCAACCAATAATATTCGTGAATTAAGATTATAATCAAATTTTCACCTACTAATTATACATAATTCTAGTATCAATTTTGCTGTAATGAGGAAGACATGACTCTATAAGAGATTTCTTATCATTCTTCCACGCTCTCTGCTTCTTCAAATTTAAATTGGCATCTTACTTTTAAAATTCCCATCAACAACTGTTTACAAAACAGGGAAAAAACTAAGAATAACCAGAGATTACATTTCTCATTTTTTTATCAGATTGTAATTCTTTGGTGCAAATATCAAAGCAAATTGATCATCATACTATTTGACCCCCATTCTATTTCTTTTACTTCCTGATTATTTAGATATTCTCTTATTGCTGATGATGATGATACCGGATTGCTTTTAAGGTTGGTTTGCCTATTTAAAATTTGGCTAGCTGTAAGTGTAATACTATCTGTTTCTTTAATTAAATAGTTTTTTATTATTCGCAATTACTTCCACAATTTTTTGAATATATAATGTTTGTTCAATGCCTTCAAGTAAACTATTTTGCGCTTGCTTGTATAACTGAAATGATTCCTTTCTTTGATTTATTTGATTTCCACATATCATGAGTATCCATTTATCCTGTTTCACTCTCCAGCACAAAATAAACGCATTCCCTAGTTGTGTTTCTTTCTCTGCCTTCTCTATTAGGCGAACATGAATGAATCATTATAGTGGGTTTCATGTCCTCAATGTTATTATTATTCACTTGTAAGTGTCTTTAAGTTAATTTCTGTATTTTTATTAATTCTATTAGTTCTTTATGAAAACTCCCATGTGTAATACTCAGTTCTTTTTCTATCCCTTGCTCATATTTACCTAGTCTAACCTATATACGCTAAATCTGTCTTGTAGTTTGCTCTTGCCCCAATCCAATTTATTAGACCGTCATTAATTGTTTGTGGATTCTTTTACTTCTCTTTACTTAAGTTTCTATTTTTCTTTTGTTGGTTATTTTCCCTTAATTGTAGATCTCCTCCCAGTAAATTATTGCTCCTTATTATCATGTTTTCTTTCCTGACATAATTGATAACATAAAAAGGTTTAAACCCACTTTTATCATATTTGAATTTGCCTTGAAATATTTATTTTCAATGCGAAAGTAATATATTGTTTTTTCATAATTTTTTATCTTTCTAACCCATAAAATATCATGTCTACATGTGTACATTCGAATTCTAGAATC
The DNA here is from genome assembly GCA_015478945.1 of Trachelipus rathkii. NCBI lineage: Eukaryota > Metazoa > Arthropoda > Malacostraca > Isopoda > Trachelipodidae > Trachelipus > Trachelipus rathkii. The sequence continues at coordinate 6,728 of JABUQX010099792.1, forward strand.
CGTACTATTATTAATTGAATCTGCTTCATTATAAATAGTGGTTGGTTCCATTTTCACTTGTTTTTAAACCTAACTTATTAATTATTTTTTGAATGAGTAAATAACCCTAACTCATGGCAGCATCTTGTAACATCCATATACGAGTTTGTTATTCAGTCCTAAAGTTTACCATTGGCTCAAATTCTAGTGAGAGGTTTTAGATATACTTTTCTGTTATTGTATCTCCTTGTAAACGTATGGCTGCTTGAAATTATCCATAGAGTGAGTTCCATTTTCGCTTTTCCTGACTGCTACTGGTTAGTATCATTCATTGCTTCATTGATACTGTTGGTGCATACTGTTTTTTTCTCCACTTTCTTTCTTACATCAATAACCTACTAATCTGGCTTTAAATTTTTTCTTGTTATTCTGCATTTAATTTTTCTCACTTTATAAGAATCTTAACATTCAATGCTCTTTCACCTTTATCAATTTACTTCTATAAAGACCTTGTTTCGTTCTCACATTTTCTATCTCTTTCATTTGCTTGTTCTAATTTCGTTCATTTGAATGTTATAATAACTTTGATTTATTCTCCTCACCTTTCATCTCATATCTATTTCATCTATTCATCTCCTCACTTGCATCGCACCACGATTCTGTCCTCGCTATCTTCCTCATTTTCAAATTACATGTTCTTCTACATAGTACTAACTTTTTTTCAATCTCCTTTTGGCCTATTAACTATTCTATTTGTTACTTTAAATGTGTGGTATTTTATAACATCTATTATATTTTTTTACTAGTCGCAAAAGCAACAATAACTAATAACAATAACAATTTAATTATCTTATTAATTCTCTTATTAAATAAGTTACTATGTTTCCACATTTTTTGGAGATCCTTTCTTCATATTCATCAATTGCTTCTGTCCATTTCTTCTTCTTTCTCTTCACAGATTCTTGTTAACCTTTTCATTTTCATAATCAGTCTAATCATCTATATATGTTTGACCATATTATTTCTTCTGTATCAATAAACCATTCTCAATTGAGTATATCTATCCAATCCATTCATTATTCTTCTTCATATTCATCTTTTTAACTATTTAGGTTAATTATATTTTCATTTAATTTACTTTTTTGAATCTTAGTTGAATTTGAACTTTTTTGATACAGCTCTATAAAGTACCTCCATTGATATTTAGCCGATAATGGTTTACTAGTACTACTAATGATTATTTTTATCTGGTCTCTCCTATTCTTTATCACATGTTTCTTTTATATATATCTTCTTCATCTATATTTATATCTTGACATGTTTTGTTCTCTTATTTGACCCACATATTCTGCATGCCCGTGTTGTTATGTATTTTTTTCTGAAATTTTCCTTTTTGTTTATTTGTATTTTTCTAGCATGTTCCATTTGATTTTCTAATATTCTTTTTTAAATCAGCATGTGGTCATGCCAGTGATCTCTCTACTTCTTCACTCATATTAGTTATCACGCAAGAATCTATATGTTTGGTATTCCTATGTTTTCTTCCCAAAAACACACTCTCGCTCTCTCAGCCACATAGTCGCCACTAATTTGTTAATGATCCAATTCCTTAGCAAATAAACTGCACCCATGCCAATGCTATTCTTTTTATCATGTCCTTCTTGTTTTAACTGTATAATGATTCCTTAAGTACACCTACTACTTTTCAACAATAAACCATACTCCATGGCTTTCTGCCCGCTGTTACTCATTAATTTGATATTTCAATTTTTGTCGACAAAAGTTTCTATCTTCGTTTTCGATATATTCTGCCCTCTTCCTGTCTCAGACATAAAACTACTCATTAGGACTTCCAAAATATATCCATTTTTCGATTAACCTTTCTATAATTGCCAAGGATTGGTTGTTTTTATCTTTAACCATACTGTCCGAATTTAAAACGCTGCATAGTCTAGTTATTTCACACTAAAAATTTAAATTACTTTCAATTCTCCACATCTAGTTGAAATAGTTTCACTCTAAAATTTATTGCTAATGGCAAACCTATCACGGTCTTGGTGGAGTTTTCTCATATTTTTTACCACTATTTCGCAATTCTTTCAACAATTTGCTCCACATTCTTTCTACATTTTCAAAAATCTTCTCTTTTATTTGTTTTTTTTGATTAGCTTTTTATTGGTTTTAAATAGATTTTTCTATTCCACAATGAGCAAATTGTCTTAAATAGCCTTTTTTTTAATTTTTCTTTTCTATTCTTTTCTTTTTATCCAATTGTCTTTAACCCTTAATAGGTACAAAGCTTCACACACATGTTTTATTTTGTATTTTACTATTTCACAATAGTTACTAGCAGCGACAAGTCGGTCCCTCCCTTCATTTTCAATGGTCCTGTACTATTCCTGTAGAAATTAAGATCACAAAATATAACACAGTTCCATCTTTCAATGTTATCATTTTTCTCATTTCCATTCTTTTTCATTTGCTGAATTTACCTGAAGAATAAAGGTATAATCAAGCCCCTCTTAATACTATTGATTTTTAAAATACACACAACTCTTTCCTTTGATGTTCATCCGGCATCATAATTTTATTCTTTATTGATATGTCTCTTTTAAGTATTTCTTCTTTTCCAATATACATAAAACAACCCATTTTTAATTTTTGCTGTGTCATCTACTATATTGGTTCGAATCTTCATCAGTTAAGTCACCCCCCACTAATCAATTTATTGTTAATCCCTAATTCTACCAATTACTAGTTTCTACACTTTCCTGTAATCTATAATAGCACTACATCTTCTGATATTTAATTTCTCTCTAGAGTCATTACTTCTTCATTCTTATTGAAAAATGTTGTTCTATTTAGTTTTCTTTCTTCTAAATCTCCCTCTTATTTCCTTCTTTCCTTATTTCTTCTTTTTTTGTACTCCTAATTTAACTTGCTATTTTTATCTCAATATAGTTTTTTCAGTATTCTTTCTTATAAAAAATATAGATTTATTATTCTTTATCTCTATTAGGTTCAATTTTCCTCTCTAAGCAATTATTTTCATTATGTGTCCTCTTTTATTTACATTTCCAAACACACATTATTATAATTATGCGGTCATTCCATCGGCTAATCTTCTCAAGATTTGTTTACCCACCTTTACAAAGTACACATTTATTAAAATTAAATGTTCTGTTCTCTCCAGTAACATTTCTTCAGTGTTATGAATTGAATGTATTTACATATTGTACAAAAATTCTTATTTTTTATTATACCAATTTTCATTTTAGTGCCTTCTTTTTCTACAATTTTCACATTACGAATTTCCCATCATGTTTACAATTGATTCTTTAGTTGTTAGGTAAATAAGACTTCTTTTTATTCCTTCATCTTATTTATAATTAACTTTCCTTTGTCCTCATCTCCTTCTATATTAGATGTTACTTATCATTGGTTATTGAAGTTACCCTTTATCACTTTATTTTAATGTCATCCAGTGTTTTTCACAATCTCTTTTCGCCTTTATCATACCTTGCCTACCATCACTTCTCTGAAGATTCTCCTCTTTTCTTTTTGCAATATTCAATAATGTTCGGTACTTTAATGACACGTTCTGTTCTATCATTTACTCATACCTTGCATCAATGGTACATTATATTATTGTTCTATCCACTTTTCCTGTCCATATATGGTTCTTGATTCATTGTTATATGGAATTAATTGTACTTTCTAGTGTGTTCTGCCTGCTAAGAACCTCCTACTTATCTGTGTGCTATTTTAGTTTTTTCCTTTTTCTTCAGATCTTTATTATTAGCGAGGGTTAACTTGAATAAGTATTCTTCATCAGATTTCCTTCTTTTTTTTCCCCCTAAATTTAGGTGTTATTAAATTTACTTAATTATTTATTTAATTCGATATTTTGTTACTGCCTTTTTCTTTACTATCTATCAGTTCCTTTTAGTAATCATGTCGTTAGTTATTTGTTGAATAATTTTTAGAAATTCTTTTTTTGGCAGTTGATTTCACATTTTGTTTTGATCATTTTTGTTTTTTTATTTTATTAGTGTCTTTTATTAGTCTTATATGATTAAAGTAAAATGTAGTTATTCTTACCATTCGATTTATTCTCGAAGATAATTAAACTTGGTTGGACGTTTTATTTCCATTTTTATTTTGGATTGCAATGATGTCATAAATTTATTTGTGATATAAAGTTTCATTCTTTTCTACTTGTTCTTTGCATTTGTTTATTCCTTGAAAATGAAAATCTTTTTTATATTTTCCTTTCCTATTTTAAATGTTTGTTCATTGATTCAAAACATCTTTGATTATGTTTTATTTACTTTTACTTTTTTATAATATTTAAATTTTATCTTCTGTATTTGGAACCATAATTTACTTAATTTAAAAGATTATAATTAAATTTTATATATATTTATACCTATATTCTTATTATTCAATTTTTGCTGTAATGAGAAGAAATGATTATAAGATTTATCAATATCATATATATAGTATACATATATGACTATATATATATACTATATATATATATATATGTATATAATTATTTATATATTAATAGTACTATTATATTTGTTTTTATTATATTATTTTGATTCTTAATGTTCAAAACACATTCTGAAATTCATTTGAGGTAAGTTTTAAACGGGAAAATCTGGTCATTCTCATTCGTCACTGGACAATATATTTTATATAACCCTCATATATATATTATATATTTATATATATAATATATCTATAATATTATACTATAATATATATTTACTATATATATATATCTTAATATATTATATAATATAAATATATATCATAGTCATTATTCGTGTAGTTTTACATACGAAAATATAACTAGAATTATCACTATTATTCATATACTTATATACGCAAATATTAATAGTTTGTAATGCTTAAATTTTAATATCATTTCACTATATTGCCAATTCTATTTTTAAAAGTTTTTTTTTTTTTTTTAAGTGTGAACTTGACAAAAAAGTGTTGATTGATAAGTTGCCGAAAAAAAATTTTGCTTAATTTTTGGATTTAGACTTTTGCCATTCTTTCAAATAATGTAAAATATTTATCTTTTGAATACGTTCGGCGATGATATGACTATCCGACAATAAGTAAAGGACGAAACTAGAATTACTAGACAATAACTCGAAAAGAAGAAGAAACTAGACAATCTAATAACTCTAGAGTTCTTGTCCCTAATAAAACTTGAAATTTAAGTAAGCTAGAGTACTTGTAATTTCCAAAGCAGCATTTGTGACATAATAATAAAAAATTTTTTTTTTTTTTTTTTATTCTGTTAGTTATCATTGATAAATTTCTTAATTCATGGCTACATCTTGACATATGAGGACCTTTTTCAGATTTCAAATTGATGAATGAACGATATTAATTAAGGAAGCAAGCATTCATTTAATTGCCCAGTGATTAGAACCTGCGATAGGTATGGCACTGTATCACGTGCTAGATCTGGTGCGTGTTATCCTATTCTCTACACTTATTTGTTTATAAAAGTAATAGTTGGAAATAAAGTACCAAAGGAAATACCTGTCCTTTATATCAAAGAGTAAATTTCCAACCGGATTTAAGTTCATTAAACGCCAAACTAATTTACATGGGACCTTTGTTGTAGCTTTTACTCCTCGGTTAATAAATAAGAAGTCGATATAATAATGTTTAAGATATACTTGTTTTAGAGTCAATGGATATATCATCTTCCTGAAAATGAAGAACAGTCAAGTGTAATTAATATAAAATATAACTACACTCAACTTTTAAAAGTATATATTAATTATTAAACTAAGTATAACTTTTTAGGTAGTTTGTTATGTCCATATGTACTAGACGAACAACAATCTTGGTCATATTACTTTACTCTAACGCTGATACAAATTAATTTGCATAAACCATAGGAAATTTTTATTTAAATATTTTAATTCAACTTTTTAATACTTCAATGTAGTAGGAATTTACAAAAATCCTTTTCTACAACATTTATTTCATGCAGTGCTATTTCCATTTTCTGGAAGCCAAATTAATTGTATTTGTCTTCCTCTTAAACGCACACAGTAAGTAAGATGTTTTATAAACAATTAATAAGTTGATAAACCTCTTCCTATTATTGTCAGTGTGGAAAGAGAATCAGTAAAATTATCATTCTTGTTGTAAAGTTTAGATCTTTAACATAAGATTCGTATATTGCTTGTAGTTCTGCTGCTAATACTAAGATGGTGATTTAGTAGCGATAAAAAATTAATTGATAATAACGTGGGATAAATACTAGACGAACTTCTACCCATAGGCTCCTATATCGAGCTCATCTATATGTGAGTCATCATATATGAAATAAATAATCGTAGTTAGCCCATTTTTACTTCAACTAACTATGGTTGATAGTATTATTAAAATTTCTAACTCTATAGCAGATAACAAAGTATTACTGATAAGCGCGAACGAACTGATTCATCTACACTCCATCGTTACTCCTACTCTATTACTAGACGCCATCTCCACTAATAATACTTATCTATCACCCTATCTACGTCACAGTAATCGTAGGAAAGCGGAGAATACTTCACTATCTCACTATTTAATTTAATTAGGAGAAGAACCATAAAAATTATAATAACGTTTTTGTTTAGGTTTTAGAAATATAAAGTTTCTGACAGATTTTATAAAATTGAGATATTTATTTTAATCATATATCTAAATTCATTTAAATTGTTCTCATCATCTTGAGTGTCTATAACAGAGCAGATATATTATACATACTATCCAAGATCTTACTCAGGGCGTAATCCTCTATTTCCACTCTATATTTTACTCATCATTACCCTTAGTCATCGGTTGTAACGCTTAATATATCTTGGAACGATGTCTTCGGTCACCCTGTTAAACCTTAAAATGTATTTTAATTATTAGGAGCCTCTATATCAAACGATCTATTTATCTATCTATCGCTCATGGTAATTCTACAATTTTCGTTTCTTACATTATATACTTTCGTAAATACTCGGTATATATTTACATTATCAATTCTATAAATCATATAATACTAAAATAATAATAAACTGAGATGGATGATCTCTCTCTCTCTATGTATCTCACTAAAAGTATAAGGTCCCATATACCAGAGTATCGAAGACATCGTTTTCCCTCTCCTACTACGGTATGTTAATAGAAGTTTTTATTATTAAACTTAGAGCGAGAAAATACACCTCTTCCACATCTGGCTGAATTTTGAAATAAAGCTCAACTATTGTTTCTTACATGAGAATGTTGATAATTATCCGATATGGCGTTCACGAGCATATATGGTTATCAGGTAATGTCAGGGTAGGTATTACAGATGGGTGTATATTAGAATGCATTAGATCATGCGTAAAATGAATTCTAATATCATAGAGAAGCATATAAATACTCTCCTAGACTTTTCCCATATTCAGTCTAATAGGGACAATAAATTAGCTTTATTCTAATGAAAGCAATATACTTTATACGCACTCTCCCTTTTTTCATTATATCAATAGAAAGTGCTATCGGGAGCAAAGGTCTGGACTGACTATCGATTCTTTCCAACTCGATTCTTGCTCTCTTCACCACATATAAGATGTTTGCCAAAAGTAAACTAATCAAATTTTAATTACTTATTGAGGCGTATATATACTTCTTACACTTAGGAGCACTGGAAAAGACGGTGTTAAATACAGATTAGTTATGGGCTAATTAAGGGTAACTTCCTCACTACACATTTAGGTCTTACGCTGAGGAAGTCAGTCATAATAGGGGTAACTACTCTATAAACAGCACTCATAGAACCCCTATAATATATGGTCGAATAATGAATTTTATTGTCTTTCCCTATCTTGATATCTGATGCTCTTGAGGAGAGTAAAGGACAGTCGTGACTTTATGGTATATTATAGGCCACTCCGTGGAAAGGTAAATTTGACCGAGCGAATCTAAGAGACGACACACACTCACACCTGCGTTTAGAAGAGTATATTGGGGGCTGATTCTAGAGTATCCCTCATTAATATCGTGAGGGGTATATGAGAAATGAGACAAACATACATTATAAAAATTTAGGTGAATAGTATGTTATGAGGGCCCGCTCCTACAGATACACTAGGTGAACCTAATTATTTTCATAGTAATATGTATCTACAATCTACTTCGTTGGTGTTTTCCTCTCACTACACATAAACATACCACTCGCTTGTAGAGACGAAGCTTTGTTCTAGGCTTGATAACATGAGTGCTATAGAGAGATAGATGGTCTGCAGAGGAGTGATAATCATTTAACACTTGGTGATTGCACATATCTACACACTCTCTCGAAGGAGATTCAGAAGTATAGGCCGTGAGACTTCATCTATCACACATAGAGGGAGTTAACGTTGGGAATGCATGTTAAATCGCAATGACGCGTATTTCAGAGAGGAAGTATCTTGAGCTGAGAGAGAGAGAGGTATAGAGATTAGAAACATAAGACTGGACGAATTCGAGTACGCATTGAGTATCAGAGTGTATACATATTACATAATATATGCCTAAACTCACCTGTAGTATAATTTGTCGCCAACGGAGCCATTCCACAGGAGAGCAGTAATACATGTTGTCAATTACAGTCAATCATGATAATACTAACCGAAACCTATTGAGAGAGATACGAGTATATTGACTCTCTCTCTACTAGACGCACTAAAAGCAAGATTTTAGTCGTACATACTACATACGCGAGGTACTTTCAAGCTGTAGATTCAACGTGTTGTCTACAAATACTACATGTACCTAGAGAGTTATTTTTGTAATCACTTATAAGTAGTGGATGATTTATTCTATCTCTTTGGGGGAGGTGCTCTACTCCTACTTTAACTATAATATACTCTAAAATATGGGAGAGAGTGTATGAGAACTCGTGGAGTATTATGTCTTTGAGAGCCATTAATATATGTAGGGGGTATAGGTGCTTTTATTTGGGATATTGATGCACTAACTGGCCCTTTATGATGTTCCATAAAGTGATGCGTTGGGTAGTGATGAGGTAAACGCGCCGTCAATGTATAGGAGGATATGATCACCCCTACGCCCTTCGGCAGTTATATCTTTGATGTGCTGATTTTCTTGTCGCTCGTATGTGAACATTCTACACACATCTTTACACACCTTTAACCCTCTTTCTCCGTCTTGCTCTTATAGAGTCACATTATGTATTATACCTCATAACATTTTTTACGGTATAGGTTTGCAATTTAAAGATGAATATTTCTGACCTGTTGGTATAACAAGTGGAGGTAGGTTTTGTAGTCATTGTTAAGGGGTTACTTGAATCGGATGCATAGAGGTTGTTCTGAGAATCTTGCTGACTAGTGGAGAAATTTTCACTGGAGTTGGAATACAAGAGAGGATTAGAATTCAGTATAAGTGTAGTAACTAAAGGCACGGATATGTTACATATGAATCATGCCAAGAAAGAGTGTGCATAATAAGGAGTGACATGGCGGGTTGGTTTTTGAGATGATGATATGCGAGGGAGGCGGAGTAGGAGGGAAAGGTCTTATCGGTCCAGCAGGGGTGGCATATCGAAATATCCCTGTAGCGATCTGCTCGAAATACCTCTCTAGCGTTGCGGAGAATCGAAAAGTTGGCAGCGGATGCTCTAGGAAGCTCATAGTGTTATGATTTTGAGCAGCTGAGATAGACGGTCATCACTTAAGGATACGCACAGGTTCGAGAATATCTTACTTGCGGTGGGGTGACCCAGGCGGGTGATTTTTCGTAACATATTTAAGCTCCTCTCGCGCAGTGAGCATTGTCTCTTCTCGCAGCGTTCAAATGGACGCATTCGGTTTCACGAGCTCTATGGGAGGTTGTAGAAGCGCACTCTATCTCTCGTCGACTAAATCGAGCGCACGCATGTCACCCTCAGATGGAGAAAGATCCTCAAAAGAAAACATATAAATGTATAAAGATATAGATGTGTAATTACTAATCGATATTACAAACAGAATCAACACAGAAAAAACAACAACAAAAGGCATAGCATAAAAATTAATTATATAACTCGAGTATAATGAATGCTATAACTTCACATTTTTGGTTTCCTTTCTCTATTATCAGGAGAGGTATATATTCAAACAAAATTAATATACATAATAAATATATAAGGTATATATCGGATTATATAGTAAAACGGTTAAATCTCTTTCTCCTAAAATGTGTAACAAATGCGCATCACAGTATAAACTTATGAGAGAACGAGTAATATACACTTATCACCTTTACAATAGGCACATATAAGTTTAATATATATCATATGTTATGTTGGTATATCTTATACACAATTAGCCTGTGCGGTATAACGTCCTATGTAATACTATATTAATATATATATATATATATAATTAATGAGTGTAATTACTTTAATATCCAATATATTATATTATATTAAGTTATATCATAATATATATATAAATACTCTATATATATATATCTATTATATTCTATTATCTTATAATAATTATAATTAACCCTAACCCCTTATTATATATTATTATGTCCCATTACTTATTTATTATTTTTAATTATTATATATTTAATGATCAATTATATGTTTATTTATTTAAAAGAGGGATTCCTCTCGTACTAATAATTATTAATATATAATTAAATTATAATTCATCATTATTCATCATAAAGTGAGGAGACTTTTTAAGTAATATATTTATATTCATAATGATAATATATAATCATAAATATACTCCACTATTATGTTTCTCTTTAATTAAAGGAATTTTATTAGCCTTTCTAATATTGCTAGAAAAAATATAAGTTGCTACTATGAGAGGAGATAATACTCATCAGAGAGAGTACAAGATTATCAGTAATCTACTACCTAAAACATGTGTCACAAACAACCTCGATGTTTGCAAATGTATTTGTTTCTTTTATTTTTAAACACTCACGATATAGTAAAATATATATTATATTCGTTGAGTATTTTGTAATACACTAGTCTACTCACTTCAATTGCACACACTTTTCTTTGAGATATTAGGCATCTATGTCTTCCTGCTTGTCTGAAACTTTATCATAACATTATTGAGCGCAATCATCATGCATGTTTACTTACTGTTTCACACAGATGTACGATATTATCAAATAAACTATCTAAACTTTTTCACTTTTGCTATCTAGTTTGCATTACGTGGTTTTTGAGTCGCTGTTATGATGTAGCTGATATTTTTTAATCACTCTTTCTATACTAGAACATCTTTTGCAGTCTCTCGGTCTCTAGTTTATTAGGATAGCCGTCTAGTTAATTCTCAATACACAAATATACTATATGAGGATAACAAGATAATTACATCATGTAAATATCTCAATATCAAATCTTATTGTGTCTAAGGACTTCTGGAAATATTACATATATTTCCTAGTTATATTTTCTATGTCATCCATTCAATAAGCTCATGTTAATATATATATCTTTTATGTTTTCTTCTCAATACTACTTATATTTTCAGCAAAAATATATTCATTTGCACATAAATAGAACTTTAAGATCCTTGTTTTGTTCTCGCCAATTTTTATAAAAGAACTAGCGTATTTAGTATGGACTATATTAGGGTGGTGATAATGTGCTATAATACATAGAATCAAGTCTATAAAGACTATATCTTGTTTATTATCGAGGACTAAATATCCTTTATCGAGAGGTATCATTACTTAATCACATACACTACGAGACTATTACGCACATCCCACACACGATAATCACGTAGATATAACTAACTCACAATCCATAGCACTACATACATCATATATAACATACAATCCTTAAAATTATCCAAACACACTAATGTTACACATACATGTATACGATTATATATGGTTATCTTCACTATGAATTTATTAATTTATTCTTACTAGTCTCTTATGAGCTTCTAGGTACTCGCCACCTTAACCTTTCTATAACTATATTGAATATTGAGTTGTAGTAGGTCTTTAATCTTACTCAATCAGTAGTTATAAATAACCTAATATATCTATATTAGAGGCAAATTCCTATTATATAATATTCACAATTCTATAAGCTATTTACTGATATTAATACACGGTAACGGTCTTACACTCTACATGCTTAAATTATGCTACATAACATTACACCTTTTCAATCACTCCTTCACACTATATAGGGTAAATATTAATATATATATTATACATACATTAATAATATATATAACAAATTTAACTAATATATAACTATAATATTATTAATATATATATATATTTAATAATTAATTATATATATATATATATATAATATATTTATACCTGGGATCTCACCACTCTAATATATTATTTTATAATCACGCTGGGAGATTATTCCTAGATATATACTACTAGGGTACATACTACCGTAGAGATAATCAAATTATTTTACCGCCTTATAAATTAATATTATTACATTGGAATAAATACATTGATAGTCCCGATGTGTTACTAGTGAGGATCACACAGGCACTCTAATTTATTACTAATAGAATCTTAGATAATCTATATTACTAGGGTAGCTCATACTATATATATATTTAGGTATATTTAAATTATATATTAATATATATATATATATTATTATATATGATTATTATTAATTATATATATATAATATATCACCTAAAATATATATATATAATAATTATAATATATAATAAAATTTCAATCTTAGAGGCTCAATTATCTTAATGAGTATATGATACTATTGGTACGTAATGTTAGGTCTCGGTATTATTATAATATATATATTAATAGAGGGATTAAAAATACATATAATAATACATTTAATTATTACTTGATAAGTGTTACTTCTATATCGTTATGTTGGAAACAAATAAACTCTCGATTTTCCCAAATTGTACTATTTATACTTTCTCCCTTTCTACAAAACTCAATGAAAAGGTATTAGTTTAAAATATACAAAGGAATATATACTTCTTTGGTACAACATAACTGAAACTAATGTTACTGTAATAGAAACAAACTGCATAATCATTCTCATTTCTCACATCTTCGAAATTTTCCTATATGCAATATAAACAGGTAATTAAGAGTGAATGATTATTTGGAATTATATCTATATGGCAAAATCTCACTACACGAGAAAACTCGATAGTAAATAATACGAAAGTATAAGACTATCAAGATTCAATGAAATTCTTTACTATTCTACTATAGGTGAGATTATATTATTTTTGACTTGTATTTTTCATCAGAGTGTAAAATTAGCCTCTATAATATCCTATTACTTATATAAAGTCATGTAGAACGTTTGGATATAGCGGAATATCTATTATAGTACGCGATATATAAATTGATGGGTAAGGAGAGCTAATTATGCGCACACATCCAACCAATAATTTTCACTATCACTCTCCAAACTTGAGAGCATTCTTTTACAAGTTGTCGAGGGTTGATTCTAGGTCCCTCATAGTAGGTAATATCTTCCTCATATATATGAATCATACGTATTTACATAAAATGACACTTATGTCTCCCATATATTCGCTGTCATTACTCTTACCGAGATACGCTCTCTTATTTCTATGGGAGTTATTATATAATATATAAGTTTATCAATATCTATATAAATATAACTCCCCTACTTTGCAAAATTATATCTATACAACAATTAAACCTTTAGTAACCTCAGTAAGATGAATTAAAGAGGCCTTACTATCGATTATTTATTAATATATACTTTAGATTTTATAAAATCCTGATTTCCTTCCAGATGCGAAAAGGCCTAAGTACTGAACAAAACTGAGCAAAAATTTGGCCGTGAGTCAGATGTTGCTTTAAACCACGGGTACTTAGAATCTACACTTATTTATGCACTTCTGCTCAATATACCAGGAAGCTGTTAATCTGATCATACTTCTATTTATACTATTTTTAATCAAACGTTCTGTTTTGTCTCTAAGTCAGTATAATAAGAAGAACACGCCACAAATCAGAAATGAGAAATATAGGATAAGGAGATGTACACTGTATAAAAAAAAGAGGAGTTAACTTCACTAGTATCTCTGTAATAATCGTTTTATTCTCCCGCTCGGTTACTCCGGGCCAAACTACTTATCAACACTTTTTATTAACACTATATATTTTCATTAAGTAGTAAGAACTTTATATTATTTTGCAAATATAACTATTATATTATATGATTTGTACGTACATTATATCTCAATAATAATAATACATTGTATTAAAATATATTGACGTAATTAACAAATACATCGAACGCACATAGATATACAATTATATCATTACTATTTAAGATAATTGAGAGAGAAAATACGGTTTTCATCACGTCTTCACAATTATATTACTCCTATATTTTTATCAAACTTAAATATTAATTTTATATGAGATATTTATGCTTAGCCTCGGTTTTATTTATATATATAATCGTATGCACTGATGAAATGGATGATATCCTATATTTTCATGATATATCACCTTATCTATTTCATATATATGAGTCTCTCGTTTTTTTACTATCTATATCGTATATACTAATAAGCTTAATATTGTTCCATCATAACCCGAATAATTTATCATTGCACACACTATTATATCAATTGGGAATTTAAAAATATGTCTATCTATTATTGATGTTAAGCCTAATCTTTGTACACTTTATCACTCAACTACTCATACTGAGAGTGTACCCAGAGTATAATAGGGATCACATCGATCGATCTCGAGAGCCTATAACATTATATCGAGATCATATAGCCCATGAAAATATTTCTCGTAAATGCGCCTCCTCAGGCCACAAAAAGTAACAAGACACAATATCTGAAAATAATGGAATATAATTATATAATCTAATTATAATAAAAATAATAATAATATAAAATCTGTTAGTAATCTATTTATCATCTATTGTCTTCACTCATTTTAACACGTCATGTGTTTTATATCCACAACAACATCTATCATTTAAACTAATTCTCTCAAGTCCAAGACTCTCTCATAACAGCACAGAATGCCAAACACATACATACACCAGACTATACAATTCTTACAACTGTATGATAAAGGTTCCTATACACACAAAAATTCATATTACATAATAATACACCGCAACTCACTCTACAATCTCAATTATATCCTTAAATAGTACAATTTCACTTTGGTGCATATATATAACCTCAACACACTCACAATACGGCCTATAAACGTCCAAGAACCCGTATAATACTATTACCTTACTAATATTTATGTTTTATAAGTCCTCACTAAATAATACCAATACACTTATTATATCTACGAATATTAACATAATTTACTAATTACTATACTCACCCATCCTAACACTCACTTTGGCTTTCCACTACACAATTATTACTCCTTTATAATTCAACAGCGCATGTCATTTATATTTGCAGTAAGACTGTGATTTTAATTTACATCAAAAAATATATTTAGCACTATAGAGGAGATTACTATCAGAGGCATGTTACTTTCTTCTACTAACCTAAGAGAGAGAGAGAGAATGTATTTTATATATTTTCTCTAATTTTGACACACTTCAGGAATACTAGCAAGCAACTCGCAAATCAAGGACAGACTGTTATGACAGAAACAACTACCCAGAACAATACATCATAGCCTTTACTATTATGGAGGCAGTTACCCCACAAGGGGAAGAGATTAGTCTCTCGCCGCGCACACACTCGCACCGCCACGTACCTCAAAGACTGTCGTTCTGTGGCGGAGGCGCGCAATCGTTTTTCCCATCTCTGCCACAAATTATAATGTCTGATTTTCTTTACAACTACCTGCACAATTCAACAACTCTAATTCACATACTGGTCTTTGACTAGGCTGCTCGCAATTCTCATCCAATTGCAACAAGACGACACATGTAAAATTGTTATTTACGTTCCCCTCAAATGTAACCTGGTATTCGGAATCACCTTGGACCCGCCAAAAGTTTACGATACATTGTTTCCGAGACAACATTGTATTGTCCCGTGTGTTCACACTATGTTACCAGACCTTTTCGTCACTTCTATCGCATCATTGGGTTATGAGGTCACTTAATACTGGTCTGCACCTACTTATGAAAAGGTGGGCGACATCCCGCGCGCCGTTTTGGAGAACAACACGCCTCTTCTGAGAGATAGCTTATATGTTTTTAAATTACTTACTTAAAATATACTAACCTTGTGCACTAATATGGCAGTGGACTTTTAAAATCATGTACAAATTCTGTCATCTCATTTTCTAAATCACTATTACAGATTAATATATAATCACGAGAGAAAATCTCTTATAGACCACACATCAACTATATAAAATCAATCGATAAAAACTATACATTAATCACCTAGGAAGATCACTAATAAAAATGATAGATATATAAACGAAGTATAATACACTATTATACTCTAATATATAAATTCTATCGGATTATATATCAATTAGCTTATGTATCAATAAGTCTCCAGTTATTGAGGCCTATAATATTAGTCAGTTACATAGATATATACTATTATAAAATAATATACTATTATAACTATTATAGACTTTCTCACTCCATGGCAGAGGAGCTAGAAGTGAGATATATAAAATGTTATCAGTCGGGTTACCTTCAACACCATATTTAATGAAACAAATATAAGATAATTTACATCTGATGACATAGGACATAAAATGTATACACCTACTCTTCTAGAATATTACATTTAGACTTAAATTACAAATATATTTCATGCAGTACTCATACTGACTCTTTAACATCAAGTTTCAAATTATTGCCATAGTTTGAATCAATGTCGATACTACGGCGCTATCTTTTTAGTTTACGATTAGCCTTCTCGAAGAATACAATAGTGTGAACAAATACTATGCAGGTGAGAATGATATACAACAAGAATTAAGAAGTATCTTTCTGGTGTTATGGCATTCTAAAAACACAAATATTCAATTTAGAGATATTCCCCGTCCAACCATCACGTAGGAGAGGGATCGATTCTTCCCCTCGCACTCTGGGGGTTGATGCATATAATGATGCCGGATAGCTGGTGAGGTCCTCATTCTACACTTAACTGGTCTATGCTCTTCTACTCTCTCGTGGCACGCATTCTTGCGTCAGCTAGGTCCAGTCGTATATGATGGATTTCTCTTCCGACCTTCAAGTATAGTGATATTAATATTTATTATATATTTTCGAGTGGTTAAGAATTACCAATTTAATAAGTCACATAGCTATACCAAACACTCCCGGTAAAGGTCACCCATATCTACATTCACAAATATAACTATTAAACTATACTATTCACACTTTAGGTAAGTGAATAAAGATATATAACATGTTCCGTCAATATATATATAATATATATACTATATATATATTATATATATATTATTTATATTATATATCACCAACTATTTTATGAGGCCATCTTATGTATATATTTTATAAGTTACTTGTAAAATTATTATAATAAAAAAAAAAACCTTAAATAAGGATACTACAAATTAAATTAATAATGATATACAGTCGTCTTGTATAAATAAATTATATAGTTAAATAGATCCAGGAGCGGGATATTAAAATGAACATTATGAAATAGCTTTTATTTAGCGATTAACAAATTTCACAATAAAAGATTGTATTATTATTCAAGCAACGCACTTTAGAGACCTTACCAGAGGTTATAACATCTGGACAAGCACAGACGATGTTATAAGGATCAGAGCAATTTAATAATTAACTACAACAACAACAAAAACAACAACAACAAAGAGAGCAGCAGCAGCAGCATCAAAAAGAACAAGAAGAGCAACAAAGAGAGCAAAAAGAGCAACAAAGAGAAAAAGAATGGCAACAATGGCGGGAAGTTCGCAAAATACAAAATGAAAAAATGGGGAAAGAGGTAAAAAGACAAATAGAACTACAGCAAAAAAAAGAAGAGCAACAAAGAGAAGAATTCAAACAACTAAGCCCTGAAGCTAAACTAAATAAATATATCACTGTACATAAAAAACAAAAGTCAGAAGAGGAAGAAAGAATTATACAAATAGCACAACAACTGCGACTTCAAAAAGCTCTAGAAAAGGAAATAAAACGTCAAAAAATGAAGGAAAGTTATAAAGAATCTCAAAAACAAAAACACGAACAGCGAAAGAAAGATAAAGAATGGAAACAACGGCATCACTCTAAATGTACTCGGAGACACCAAAATGCTTTACTACCAAATCAAAATATCAATATTTCGGAGAACACTTTTTCTTCTCCTACGACACCGATCAATTCAACCCTAGATCCAGTTCCAAGTACATCATATTCTTCAAGCTCTTTTCCCACGTATTCTTTACAGAATACAAACGTAAATCCCGTACCGAGTACATCATATTCTTCAAGCTCTTTGCTCACGTATCCTTTACTGAATACAAACGTAAATCCAGGTCAGAGTACATCATATTCTTCAAGCCCTTTGCCCACGTATCCTATACAGAATACAAACGTAAATGATAATCTATTTGATCAAGATAATTACAAAGATGATAGTAGTGAAGATAGTAATGATGATTAAATATCAGAACAATCAGAACGATGGGATAACCCGGATGATATATTCCTTTGTAATTAGAATATCATGGCATTTATAGATATAATATAATGGATAATTAAGATAATCAAGTATAGCTGGGGTATCTGAATCACATGGCTGGCAAGAATGATCATCAACATTATCATGACACTCCATTTCATCAAGGGTATGAAGATGAAAAGGAAATCGTGGTTCAGATATCTCACTTAATTATTTTAATCAGGTTCGTTAATTAAATATGAAATTATATTAAATATAATAATTATTTTAATCAAGTTAGTCAATATGTAATTATATTATAGATATTAAATATTATTTTAGTTTTCTCACAAAAAATAATACTAATAGTTGCATAATTTATTATTAATTATTATTATTATTATTTTATTAATATTTATTATTATTATTATTATTATTATTATTATTATTATTATTATTATTATTATTATTATTATTATTATTATTATTATTATTATTATTATTATTATTATTATTATTATTATTATTATTATTATTATTATTATTATTATTATATAATTATTATTAAATAATTATTAATAAATAATTATTAATAAATAATTTATTAAATAATTATTAATAAATAATTATTAATAAATAATTTTTAATATAATTATTATTAAATAATTATTATTAAATAATTATTATTAAACAATTATTATTAAACAATTATTATTAAATAATTATTATTAAATAATTATTATTAAATAATTATTATTGAATAATTATTTATTATTGTTAAATAATTATTGAATTAATAAACACTAAATATTTATTATTATTATTATTATTATTATTATTATTATTATTAATATTTATTGTTATTAAGATTAATTTGTTTTTGTTATTTATTTTTGTTGGTAATGTTATTATAATTATAATTATAATTATAATTATAATTACAATTATAATTATAATTATAATTATAATTATAATTATATAATTATAATTATTATTATTGAAATTAATATTATTAATATTATATTAATATTATTAATATTATTAATATTATTAATATTAATATTATTAATATAGAGAACATAATTAATATAATGAATATTATTAATATAATTAGTATTATTGAGTTATAATAATAGTCCAGTAATAATGTAAACATTATTAAACTTATAATATTATTAATATTATGTATTATTATATTAATTAATATTATTAATATTATTAATAATATTAATATTATTAATATTATTAATATTATTAATATTATTAATATTATTAACAGTATTAATATTATTCAATATTATTAATATTATTCATATTTTTATTTTATTAATAATTTCAATAATAATTTTAATTAATAATTTTTAATAATAATTTTAATAATAATTTTAATAATTTAATAATAATTTTAATAATATCTTTAATAATAATTTTAATTTTAATTTTAATTTTAATTTTAATTTTAATTAATTTTAATTTTAATTATTATTATTATTATTAATTATTATTATTAATTATTATTAATAATTATTATTATTATTTATTATTATTATTATTTATTACATTATTATTATTTATTATTATTATTATTATTATTATTATTATTATTATTATTATTATTTATTATTATTATTATTTATTATTATTATTATTTATTATTATTATTATTATTATTATTTATTATTATTTATTATTTATTATTATTTATTATTTATTATTATTATAATTATTAATTATAACTATTAATTATTATAATTATTATTATTATTATTTATTATTTATTAATATTTTTTATTTTATTATTATTTATTATTATTATTTATTATTATTATTCATTATTATTACTTATTATTTATTTCATTATTAGTGTGTGTATATTGTGAGTGAGTGTGTGTGCGTGTTGGTATTATTATTATTATTATTATTATTATTATTATTATTATTATTATTATTATTATTATTATTATTATTATTATTATTATTATTATTATAATAAAACCTCCTTTTTTGCCTGATATTCCATTCGGAGAGAGAGAGAGAATTCTTTTTTTATATCAAAGAAATTAATGTATTTATTATCTATATACTATTAAAAAATATATACTTACTATTTTTTACAATTCTTCGTCTAATTAAGTCACATTTGCTGGGTTTTTGTAATATACCACAGTTGCATTATCGTTTCGTTTCTATTCGAGGCGTAAGGCCAAACAGAGTATAAGCAACCTTAATAACTGCGTTCTTGCGGAGCGCAGCGAAAAGCAGTTTATATTATAAAGTTTTTATTTATTCCTTTATTATTATTTAGTTATTTATTTTACTTAGTATTATTCTTTATTATTTTTTTTTTATCATTTATTACTTATGCTTTTCTTTTTTGTTTTTCCATTTCATTTTTTATTGCTCTTTTCCTTTTTTCTTTTCTTTTTCTTTTTATTCTTTTCTTTATCTTTTTTTTCTTTTTTTCCTATTTTGATTTCTTTTTTTTTTATTTATTTATTTTATCATTTTCTTTTTCTTCTTTTCTTATTAGTGGGTCCGGCAATGTACATACATCGGTGTTAAGATTTTCAACGTAGCAGTAATTGTTGGTGGGATACCAAGAGGTGTAGGAAATCGTCGGCTAGGTGTCAGTTATATTCGTCGCTGGTTGTCACGGAAGTTATCCATTTCCCCGTGAAATCGTTTGTAGGGACTCCTTAACAAGTCGATGTTCCCAGAGTCTACCGCTCAAAGGAGGGAGAAATCAAAGTTAGCAAGCTGTTTTCTGGTTAGGGAGACTTTGGACTGAGGGTAAGGGTTAGCCTGCCGCAAATCTTCTCGAAAAGTTGTTTGGACATAGCAACTTTAGCGAAAGGAGTTATAACTTTTTCTCAAGACGATTAGACGATTCGGAAGGTATTCGCAGCATCAAAAAGATAATTTTACTCCACATTTCTGTAATTGTAATAAATTTGTAAATATTTATTTTATTTCCGTTTTTATCAAAGGATAGTTTTACTGTAGTTAGGTTAGCATGGGTATAATAAAGAAATGTACTAAAGCGTTTATATTTCCTTATTTCAAGTATATCATTAGTTCTAATTATACATGTATATTGTAAATTCTCTGTAATATTATTATTATATAGCTGAATCTCTGTTGAAGACAAAAAAAACACTTAATCGCTATTAGTGGTCGAAGCGACACGCTTACATTAAATAAATAAAATTAAAATAATTTATACAGGTTAATTGATTGCACAATAAAAATAATAATAATAATAATAATAATAATAATAATAATAATAATAATAATAATAATAATAATAATAATAATAATAATAATAATAATAATAATAATAATAATTTATAAATTTATAATAATAATAATAATAATAATAATAATAATAATAATAATAATAATAATAATAATAATAATAATAATTTAATAATAATAATAATTTAATAATAAAATAATAATAATAATTTAATAATAATTTAATAATAATAATAATTTAATAATAATAATTTAATAATAATAATTTAATAATAATAATTTAATAATAATAATTTAATAATAATAATAATTTAATAATAATAATTTAATAATAATAATAATAATTTAATAATAATAATAAAAAAAATTTATAAGAATAAAAAATTTATAATAAAAAATTTATAAATTTATAATAATAAAAAATTTGTAATAGTAAAAAATTTATAATTAAAAATAATAATTTAATAATTTAATAATAATGTTATTTTTCGTTATACATAAAATCGTGCATCTCTAGAAGGTATGCTTATGTAATCTTTTATTTGAAGATTCACTTTAACAAGATTTAATATAAAATAAACTTTATTTACCTTAACTCTGTGGTATGGAAGTATTAATGTTGCATAGTGAAATATTTCAGCAGATAGTCCAGATTATTTTGGTAAATTAAATAGTAAACGTTGATGTGCATTTTGGACATTAAACATAAATTTCCAGAGTTCCGCATCTATAGCTGTTTATAAAATAAGAATTTTGAGCTTTGCTAGAACATTCAACACACTACCACAAATTGAGTATCTAAGATTCCATATCAGGATATTAAAAGCGACATGAAGCTTTTGAAGGGAATTTGAATTTAAATGAGAAAAGACAATTAGTATTTGAGGTACCCCAAGTAAGTATATGCTGATTAATATGAGGAAAGGCAAGCGAAAAATACATCATTAAAGTTTTTAAAGGCAGAACTACACTTAATGATTTAAATAACTCCTCCAGATAAAAGAAAACACCTGCCAGAACTCCAATTATTTGCCAATGTCAAAATTGTATTGCCTTTTCTATAGCCATACTTGCCATTTTATTATTAAAAGGTAAGTTGGGTCTAGGCGTAATAAGTATGCATTTAGATTTTATTTGACTAATAACAAGTTTATTAGCATTGCTCCAAGTCTCAATAGATCTCAAGTCATCCTCTGCATTGCTAAGAGCATCACTAAAGTCAGCGTCATTAGAGCAAACAACCAAAGCTTAGGAATACAGAGACCATGCAGATCAGTGCACTGCTTTTAAAATATCACTAATGAAGATTATAAAAAAAGAAGAAGACCCAGACACGACATCTAAGGAACACCATCTGACACAGGCAAAGGATGCGAGGAATGCCCAAGTAGATAAACTTACAATCTCTCGTTCAAAAAAATATATCATTTATTAGGCTTCAATGTTTGACCCCTTAAGCCATATAACTCCAGTTTTTCGGTAACAGTAACCTTCACCGGAAACAATGAGATTTTCTGCTAAAAGAAGAAACTGTATACAGACAGAAAAGATTCGTAAAAGCATTACCTAGTGAAGACCGCAACAGGTTTTTCTACTTAAAGTAACGAAAAAAGTAAAAATGTTAATATTAAACTGTTATTGAAACTTCGATCTGTACAATGTAATTTCTAAAATCTGTCCTTTGTTTTAAGTTAAAATATTTATTAGCATTTTAATGCAAGTCGACAATTATGAACATATTTCAATGCGAGTTAACAATTATGAAAATATTTCTAATTTTTAGTAATAATATATATATATATATATATATATATATATATATACATACTATATATACCTATCTCTAAAACTATCTACTTTGCTCTTAATATATATATATAATATAATAACATATATATATATACTTATATACCTATATATATATATATATAATATATATATATATATATATATAACTGCTTTATATGCGCCGGAGTCTTAACTAATATATATATATATATATATATATCTTTATATATATATATATATGTATATATGTAATAACAATAATAATAATAACCAATAATAATAATATGTAATAATAATATATATATACATATATATATACGCATATAATATATATTAATATATATGTATATGTATGTAATAATATATATATATTAATATAATATATAATAATAATATATATATATATATATATATATATAATATTAACTTAATAAGAAATTTCTTTTGAATAAGACGGATATTACTCTTTCATACCTGCATTTATATTATACTAGATGCAATAAGAAGAAATATAAAAAAATAATAAGATATATAATATATCATAATATATATATATATGAATCCTCTTACTAATTACCTCGTCCCCAAAATATCTACTTTGTACATCATCAAACCCACACACACATTCACTATCACTTCATCATTGCTGAAAGTATTTAGCAGATTTTCAAAACGTTCCCCTCACACACAACTCAAATCCATTCCATCACTCACGAAAGCACAGTCCCCATTCATTATTCTGTGAAGAATCCCCTTACTCTCTTCCTTAACCTTTCGCACTTCCTTCCAAAAGAGTTTCCCATTCCCTTGTAAATCCCCATTTATTCTCCGTAAAAGCTGTTCATTAGCATCTTTTTTTTCTCATACGTATGCAACTTCAGCCTTCTTGTTTTCCTTCCTATATATTAGCTTTCAGTACATTCAACCAGGCCTCTTTTTTATACTTTTTACCGTTTCCATCACTATTCATTCACCATTCACTATTAACATTCCTACTTCCTACTTTAACACACCCATATACGTCTCTTGCACTACTAACAAAGGGTTTCCTAATTTGCGTTCAGATTTGCTAAATTTCATCTTGTTCACGTTTAACCGACTTGTTTGCAAGTGCTCTCACATACTTTTTCAAATAACCCTTTACAATTGACTTTTCACTCCTAATTTTCTCCACTTCATCCTTTTTTTCTTTCCGCTCCATCCATGCTACCCTACCTTAATTTTATATAAACAGCATAATGATCTGATATTCCCATCTTTAACCCTCCCACACTGATTTAATCCATCACATGCTTCAACATCTTCTTCCCTAACACAAAATCAAGTATACTCTTCACTTCAACACCATCTTTACATACACCAACTCTCGTATACTTATGGATGTTCTTGTGTTGAAAATGTATTACTTATACATATACCTTTCTCTTGACATCGAAAAATCATCTTTAAACCATTCTCATTTTTTCCCCCAACCTCAAAGGCACCTGTTATACCACCCCTTTTTCGATCACCTATCCAACCATTCAAGTCTCCCAACACAATTATTCTGAACTCCTCATTCATCCAATCCAAAACATCATTCAGGCTGCTCCAGAAAGTCTCACTATCCACAAAATCCACCTCAGATGGACCATATGTACATCCACATATACCTTAGTCTACTCAAACTTAAATTTAACCATTAGTATTGTAGTCTCACAAATAAAAACTACCATAGTTTCTCATCAGAATAGCAATATATATATATATATATATATATATATATATATATATATATATATATATATATATATATATATATATATAATATATATATATATATATATATATATATATATATGCTTATAATATAATAACCTATATATATATATATATATGTATATATATATATATATATATCTTTACTTTCTATATATATCTTTATGTATATATGTAATAATATGTAGCAAGTAAATGTATAATAATATATATATATAATAATATATATATATAGTAATAATAATAATATAGCATAAAACAATAACAATATGTATATGTAATATGTATGTAATATATAATATCAATAATAATAATATGGATGTGGATATGTATGTAATATGTATATGTATATACTAATAACACATATAATAATATATAATATGTCATAATAATAATAATAATATCTTTAACAATATATATGTAATAATAATAATAATAATAATAATATATATGAGATATGGATAATAATATATTTCAATATTTCATCTATTATATATAACAATATCAATATTGTGTATGTAAATATCTATATATAACGCGTTATATAACATAATATATATGCTATATACTCATAATATATATATATATTTATATAATATGTATAATATATAATAATAATAATATATATGTAATGTGTGTATAATAATATATATATGTAATATATACTTCTTCTAATAATATAACTATATATAATAATAATAATAATAATAATAATAATATATATATGTATGTAATCTGTATATATATAATAATAATGTATATATAATCTATATATATATATAATAATATATATATATATAATAATATAATAATAATATATATAATATATATAAATAATAATAATATAATATGTATATATGTATATATATATGTATATATATATATGTATATATAATAATAATAATAATATAATAATAATAATAATAATAATATATAATATATATATAATAATAATAATATATATATAATATAATAACATATATATATATATTAAAGTGGTATTACAGTTTTCTTATTTTTCAGAATATTCTAAATGCCAAAAAGGGTTGTTTCCTGGAAACTTGGAGGTTATCCAAAGCATATAGCCAGGTACCAGGTTGATCCTAAAATTTTATTTAGTTGCTGTTGGAATTTTTGAATTTATACGTTGTTGTCGTTTTTTAAGCTTCAATTTGAAAAAATCATTTGTTGTCGTTGTTATTTCAAAATGTCCAGTTGCTTAAAAAGCTTTACAGGTGCAGACCTAAAACTTATTCATCGCCATCTTGTTTGTTTAAAGCCTCCTTACTTATTTGTTATCAGTTTTTCATTATAATTTAGCGTTTGGTTATTAAAGAATTAAAAAACATCGAAGTATTGACATAGTACTTAAACTAAGAAATATTACAGAGGCACAGTTTGGATCTTCTCATTAATCGTCACTTGAATAAGTTCTGATTATTGGAATTATTCTTAATATCAAATCAGTTGGAATTGTCTATCTAGTTATAATAGTTGTTAAATGTTCTTGCTTCTAGGTCTGAGAAAGCAATTTTATTTTCAAAATGCTTGAAAGAGTCATAAGTGTAACATCCGTCTATCTAAATATTCAGGTGAACGTGAAGACTCTAGGCTCTCCAGGAAATATACCTCTAAATATTCTAACTTGCAGTATAAGAAAATAAAACTTCTTATATTTGCCAATCTCAAATTCATCCCAGAGTTAATTAAGTTCTTAATCTAAACGAAATATTTGGATTTGCGTCATTGCAAATCTATCAAAAATAGATGATTATATATCAACGTTGATCTTTCGAAGGTTAGTATACTAGGTTCAAGGCAATGTCGATCCGTATAGCATTTGGTAATAACAGTAGAGCTAATTAAAGTTACATTAAGTTTAATTGGGTTTCTTAGAGAAACCATAACGAAACCAACAAAACTTAACATAACCTTACCAAGCTCTACTGCCATCAACAAATGCTAACGCCTTCGGAACGCTACATGGGTCGACGTTTTCGTGATTGTAGTCCTTACCTTCGAAAGCAAAGTTAAATATATAGTACCTTAAAAAAAAAAAATATATATATATATATATATATATATATATATATATATATATATATATATATATATATATATATATATATATATATATAAAAATATATATATATATATATATATATATATATATATATATATATATATATATATATATATAATATATATATATATATATATATATATATATATATATATAGTGATAATTGGTTTAGAGCGACAACTATCATCAATCCATATCTCAAAAACTACAATAGCCACAGGGAAAGGAATACATTGCTGGAATGCTGGTCCAATTTTAGGGCGAAAAATGTAAAAAAAAAAAAATAAATAAAAAAAAATATATATATATATCTCAAAAACTACAATAGCTACAGCGAAAAAGAATACATTTTTGGAATCCTGGTAAAATTTTAGATAGGAAAATGTAAAAAAAATAAAAAAATAAAAAATATTATTGCTAATAATTATAGTAATATGATTAGAGAGCCTATTTAGAGACCTTTTATTGGTTACTCGTTAAAATAAATAGACTTTCTATTAAATTTTGCTTTTTTTTCTTTTACTAAAATACCCCAAGAAGAGGTATACACCCGCACCGATGGCAGGGAGTCCGGGGTCTCTCTCGGCCTTCCGGGGGAACTACGGGGTAGGACTAATTCCCCCTCCGGGGAGGGTCTCGGAACCGCTCTTTGGTATTTGGGTGTCGCTGGGTTCCTCCGCCCCTCCCTGGTATGGAAAACGTCCCCCCTGTGTTCCCCCGTCGGCGAGCCCCCTACATTGCCGTGTAATACCTTTACAAATAATATATATATATATTATGTCCCCTGCTCCTAAAAAAAAATAGCCAATATTTATTTTATTTATTTATTTATTTTTTTTTTTTACATTTTCCTAACTAAAATTTTACAAGGATTCCAAAAATGTATTCCTTTCGCTGTAGCTATTGTAGTTTTTAATTATATTTTTTTTTTTTTTTTTGGTTTCCGCAATAAGAATTTTGCCAGGATTCAACAATGTATTCCTTTTTTTCTGTAACTATTGTAGTTTTGAGATATGGATCGATGATAGTTGTCGCTCTAAACCAAACAAATATCACCTATATATATATATATATATATATATATATACTCACATATATATACCTGCTATATATATATATATATATATATATATATATATATATATATATGCTCTCTATATATATATATATATATATATATACTATATATATATATATATCTATATATATATATATATATATATGGTACATGTGAGCTGGATGACCCGAAACTTGAGTAGTTTTTTTTATGTTGAAAAAGTTAAAAATGCAGTATAATTGACCAGAAATTGCTTTCGGTGTGAAGCTCAGATTCTTTCCTTTTTTTTAAATTTTTTATTAAAAATTGTATGAACTTATTTCGAATTGTGTTTTAGTTATTAATTATTTTCTTAGGTACGAATTTTCGTTCAAATAAAATAAAATGATAATTACGTTTTGTAAAAAATTAAATAGATAAATACGTTTTACAAATAACTTAAAAAGGCAAAAATATCAGAAAAGTGCCAGGAGAATTATCTCAGTATGACACTTACAGGAAAACCAAATACATATTGGATCAGCCTATAAAGCTTATTACCAGAATGAAAAAAAATCGAAAAGTACGACACTTACAAGAAAATAAAGCATTGATACCAGGAGTCAGGGTCTCTCGGCCTCCTAGGTGGACGACGGGAGGACGAAGTCCCCCTCTGTCCCCGGCTCCGAGCCCCTAATGGAAATTTATTTCCTTGAACTTCAATTTTTAGAGGGCTCGAGGCCGATGGGGGACAGAAGACTTTCCGTTACTAATTTCCATACGCTGATTCCAAATATGTAATTTGTTTTCTGTAAGTGTCATTACTCAGTTTTTTTTTTTTTTTTTTTTTTTTTTTTTTTTTTTACATTTCAGTGGCAATTCATACGTTGATTCCAAATATGTATTTGGTTTCCTGTAAGTGTCATACATTTCGAGATAATTCTCCTGGCCCTTTTCTAGAATTATGCCCTTAAAAAAATAAATATTATTAAACTAAATATTATTAAAATATTAAAATCGTACAAAATATTTTGTTGAATTTTCACCAACCTCGCCCATGTCTCTCTCTTTTTTTGTCTTTCTCTCTCTCTCTCTCTCTCTCTATATATATATATATATATATATATATATATATATATATATATATATATATATATATATATATATATATATATATATATATATATATATGCTATATATATATATATATATTAAACTATACAATTATAAAAGGAAGGTAAATTTAAACTTTAACTGCTTCACCTTTACTAAAATCAGTAGAGATTTATATAATTTTTTTTACCCTAGACATGAAAATTTAAACAAAAATGTAAATAGATAACCTAAAATTTCATGACTCAGAGAAACGCGGGATTACATCAGCTCACATGAGACCATGTAATAATAATATGTAACACATATAACATTTATATGTATATAATAGCATGTAATAATATGTATATAACTAATATATATATATATAATATATATATATATATATATATGTAATAATAATATATAATATATATATATAATATATAATATATAATAATAATATATAATAATATATATATAATATACTATTATATATATATGTATATATGTACTTATATATAATAATAATAATAATATATCATAATATGTAATAATAACAATAATATATATATGTATATATGTAATGAAGCAACAATATCAATAATATATATATGCATATCACTGTATATATATATATATATACATAACATATATGCTATTTATATATATATATATATATATATATATATATATATATATATATATATGCTATATGCTATATATACCACTATACACTTAACACAACGGGAAAATTGCACTTTCAAATCACCTTTTGTGCGTTTGTCTGTGTCACCAAACCAACTCGCTTGCCTGAGTCACGTGCCTGAGTCGCACGCGACTCAAGGTGTGAGTCGGAGATAATAATAACTTAAGAGAATATATATATATATATATATATATATATATATATATATATATATATATATATATATA